>JAODAL010033472.1:0-45527 GCA_025379985.1 Phyllomedusa bahiana
CCCCAACGAAAACGTCATGTGAAGCGAGTGCGGAAGGGGAAAAGTGTAAGGAAGACCTCCGCCTTCCTCAGCCCAAGTCAAGACCGGGTACGCTTGCGCCTCCGTAGAGTGCGGACCAATTGGGGGTCATTTTGGAAAATGCTGGGGGTGAGCTTGTTCCACCAAGTCCCCTTTTTCTTGGGCTTTCTTTTTCTCGTTTTACTCAAAAGCTGGGGGAAAATTGTCTCGTTCTTTTTCTCTGTCCGTACCCCAACTCCTCTGAATAACCTACACGGGAAAATTTTTTCCTGTACCCCCCTTGTACAATTCAGGGAATATTTGTACCAGCTATTTTGAAAATGCAAGTTTTTTAAAGGGTTTTTAATTTAGAAAACACTTTTTTAAAAAATGGGATGGAATCCACCCCTTTTTGTTTCTCTTTTTTTTTGTTTAAATGGGTTGTCTCCTACAGGTTTTGCTGCTATGTAAAAATCTTGCAAAAACAAGTCATTTTGCATATGTGCCATTAACGTGCCTACATATTCCTGTTTTTTCAGAACTCCCCCAAAAATTTTTCAAAACATCCCCCTTGACCCCCTCTTGCCCTTTGTGAAGAAAAAAAGTCTTTTAGAAAAAAATTTTTTTAATAGGCCTGTAGTAATGCATTTCACAGCAACATCCCCCAAAAATTCAAAACATGACGCTTAACCCACTTTTGGACAATTTGAGAACAAAGGTCTGTTAGAAACCCACTTTTTTTTTTATAATGGACCGTAGTATAGCGCATTTCCAAGCAAAAATGACCTAAAAAATTATAAAAATGACTTTCAGCCACTGTTAAAAATTGTGAAGGAGAAAGCCACTTAGAACCACATTTCTGTTTCAAAGGACCATGATTATAGTTGTATCTACACACCATGCCCCAAAAAAATATTGACAAGCAAAAAATTTTCTAAAGATGAAGTGAGTAATGGAATAGTTTTTTATGAAACCTTGTACAATTTGGTGTTTTTTCCGTCTCCTCACCGCAAAACCCACAAATGAACTTTTGGGAAACTGAGAAAAAAAATTGCAGTAAGAAAGATCAAAAAAAAAAAAAAAAATTAAGAGGCCATTTCTTTTTTAAGAGGAATTGAAAAAACCCGGCAACTAATCGTGACTCGGAAATTGGGGCCACAACATCATCAGAGATCCATGTGACCCTTTGAGAAAGTCAAACAAACAACATTATTGTGGAAAGCCGGATGGTTTGTCTGAAATGATTCCCCCAGCTGTGGAAGGTCCGTAATATGACGCTGGTGGGGGCGGGGAAAAAAACCCTCTATGGCGGGCCAGCGACTCGGCACTCACCATTTTGGATCCCCAGAATTTCGATTGGGCCCCAGAACATGTCCAAAAAACGTTTTGGGGAAGCGTAGTCTGCCCCATGATTTAAGCCGTCTCTGTGTTTTTGTATTGTGCCCTGCATTACATGCGTTGGTGAGGTGGTAAAAAAAAAGATCGCCAGGGGGTACCCATTGGTTCTGCCACTTTGCCTGCTGCTGCTTGGCATTTTCCTGTTGCCGTTGCTGTTTTTTCCACGTGAATTTGAAGAACGTAAAGCAGACGCAACAGATGTCTCCAGTTGTCAATAGCAGGGCTCCAATTCCTGATTTTACTCCTTTTTTTGTGGGGGAAAGGGAAAAGTGCGGGGTTTTGATTTGTACCGGGGATCAGGAGGGTAGCCACCCAGAACTGTTTTCTTTTGGGGGGGCCTTAATGGAGGATCAGTTGGGGGAAATGGAGCACAAGCACTCATGTGGGAGGGAGCATTGTTTTCCCCAAGCCTCGGGTTCGAGCCCCCAAAGCAAACCGATCTTCCTCATCTCCTCCTCCCCCTCAAATCCGTCCCAACCTTTTCCAAGGCAGGGACATCGGTAACGTCGGTGTCTGGGAAATCCCCTCATCCTTCCTCCCCCTTCCTCCGCCTCAACCAGCCCTGTTTTTCCCTAAATGTGTACCCGGGAAAGCGGGGGCGCCGCCTTGCATACCCTGGAACCCCGTCCCTACCTAATGAAGCCCGATAAAATTGTAAAAATGTGGGGGCCCTTTGTGGATTCGAGGAGAGAAAGGCTCCGGTCCGCATCGTGTCCTTTCCCCTCCTCCGTGGGGTGGGCCCTGCTCTTTCAGAGTGTCCAACGATCGTTTCCAAAAAACTAAGCTCACCAAAATTCAGCTGAAAAGGGCATTGCCCGCACTGACCTTTTTGGGGTGCTTCTTCAAAACGGGCAAGGTGGTGAAAGGCTCTTTCCCCTGCCTCTATCTCGGTGGCTAAACACCCCAGGCCGCACCGGCTTTCGGCATTGTCACTTCGTAATGTTAATGGCATTGCACTGCTGCCACAATCGCTGGAGAATGGGAGGGGGAATTTCCCAGCATGTTGCCACATCAACAAGAGACGGGCGGGGGGGCCCAAGCTGATGCTGAACGCAGCCGGGCGAGATAAAGCAGGGTGCGAACGGCGGAAGTGTGAGCCAGCCCTTGGGCCCTTCCTCAGCAAGCATCCGCCCCCGGAAGCGTTTTAAAAATTTCTTTTGGGCCCGGGTTCTGAGTCTGCCAGGCAAGGAGTGTCCAGCCCACCGATCTTAAGGGGGCCGCAGTTTTTCGCCCTCCACAGCCCTCCCTGGGGTTTTGACGGGTTCCAGGACAGATTAATTTCACACGGCCTGGTTTCTATGGCAGGGGTTTCCCACCAGGGACCTGGGGGGAAAAGAACCATGCCCCATCTGGGGTTTTTGAAGGCGGGGCGAGGAGGCCACCTTTTACCACAGAAAATCCCCCGTGACTGTCACAGGATATACGTGTTACTGGCCCAGTGTCGGGGTCAGATGGACTTTGGGACCAGATGCAGAAAACCGCTTAAAAATTTTAATGACACGGGCTGCCCGGGGCAGGGAGGGTTTTTCGGGCAAAAAAAATCCGCTCGGCTTTCGGGTATAGGGGGCGGGCAAACCAGGGTGTGGGGGGCCCCATCTGTGTCCACCAGAGGGAAAAGGCAACATTTCCAAAGCAAAATGGCAATGCGACATTCAGGCTTTTGGCTTTGGGATGGTGTGGGAAAAAAGGTTTCTTTGCTCCCAAAACCGGTAGAAAAAGGCTGGCTGCTAGACTGGCCTGTCGACGTGTGGGCCCAAACTGGGGGAAAGGGGAAAAAGGGGGTTAAGGGGGTCTTGGGGGCTGGGGGGACTCGGGCGAGGGGAGGCTGAAGCGGAGGCTGATATTGATCATGACTTGAGAGACATGGGGGGGAGGGAAAGCTTGGTGTGGCGGTGGGGGAGGGGGAGGCGGGAAAAAGGGTGTGACGGGGTTGGGAAACCCGGAACGGTGTGGCCTTTTTTGACCAAGTGTTCCTCATTTCAATTCATGTATTCGCGCATGTGACGACTGTTGGTGGTGGTTAAACACCCAAATTCTTCCCTCAAGATGCGTTTACGGGAAAAGGTGGCATAGAAATTGCTGGGGGGGAAACAGGGGGGCTTAGGCTTGAGAGGTCCCGGATTTTTGACGGGGTTAAAAGGGTGCGGTGTTCGCTGAGTGGGTGCGGGGAATAATCTCAGGGACTTGTGCGACCGCCCCCTTTTCTTTTTGTAGCCCAAATTTTTCTCCTCGTCCCGTGAGAAACACTGAAGCAAATTCGCTGAAAAGACCCCGTTGGATCCCCAATGTCGTCAAACATCATCATCAACACATGACTTCCTCGTTGACATTCTGGAGCTACAAGCAACAGGCATGAAGGGGTTGCCCCCGCCCCCGGATTTGTGCCCAGGGCCGTTCCTTCTCCCCCTCTGAAGGGATCAGCGATTTTGGGGGTCAGAGCAGACAAAATCATCCTCTTTGGCTCTTGACTTAGGAAAAACCTTTGACCCCCAAACCGCTTATGTCACAAAGAGGTCTTAGAAAAGGATTATCCCCAGTGGTGGGTAAACCAGTTGCTTTGGGTGCCTTCGTTTCCCGTTGGACGGGTGCTACGATGTTTATGATGACATTTGTGGCCGTGACGGGAGGACAAGGAGGTAAGACTGCTGGATGCGTTGCATTCACCCCTGAAGAACAATTGGTGACGCGTTCGTTTTTGAGATTAAAAGGGCCGACCCCAGCGACGACAGGCCCGACGGGGCCTGCAATGATGATCCGTGCATGCGTGTTGCCCACACTGGAAGGAGCACCTTCTCTGTTACATTACCTATGTACCCCCCTTTTCTGTTTCCACCTGCATTTGCGCCTGTTCAGAAAGATAAAAAATTTAAAAAGGTTTTGGGAAAAGTTTTTGCAGTTCTTATTGAAAAAACGGCAAAACACGCTTTCTTAAATCCCTCAATTTCCTAAAACCCAAATAGGGTTGAAACGGATTGTTTTTTTAGGAATACCTGTGAAATCGGTTGGTGGGAAAAAAACCGTAAACAAAATCCACAGTGTTCTTCCCTTTGGGGTTCCCGGGATTTTTAACTACCCCGAGGAAGGAAAAACTATCATAAAAGGAGCCCAAACTGAGATTCACTGAGGCAAAAAAAAATATTCAGAATTTAAGGATGAGAAATTGCATTTTTTGCAGCAATGCAAACGAAAAAAAGTTACAGAAAAAATTTTTCTATCAAAATTTTCGTACAACGGGGTGTTTAACAAAAAAAAGGGCCCCACCCCGTGCAATACAGCTTTTAAAAGTTTCAATAACAACGGTGGTTTTTGCACCAATGAAAAACAGCAACAGTAACTACAAATTTCTGTACCAAATTTAAATACAAGGTGGTATTTGAAAAAGACTGTGGCTAGCCAAAGTGCAATCCCCGCTATTTTAAAAATTTTTTAGGATAAGAAAATGTGGGTTTTGCACCTATGAAATACACCTGCAGTTACTAGAAAAATTTCCCCCTACCTAATTAAAAAGGTGGGTCTTTGAACAAAATGGGCGCGCCAAGTAAAAACACCTATTTAAAAGTTTATGAAAAAAAAGGTGGGTTTTGCACCTATGAAATACCCTGCAGTTAGTAGCAAATTTGTATCCTTATAAAGTACACGGTGGTCTTTTTAACAAAACGGGTGCGACAAAGTGAAAAACACCTATTTAAAGTTATACGGAAAAAAAAAGTGGGTTTTGTCCTAGAATACACCTGAGTTGTAAAATTTTGTTCCTAAATAAGTACAAGGTGGGTTTTTGGACAAAACTGGGCTGCGCCAAAGTGAAAAGCCCCTTTTTAAAAAAGTTATAACGGATAAGAAAAGGGGGGGTTTTGCCCCCTATAAAAAACCGCAGTTACTGCAATTTCTGTACCCTAATATAAGTAAAAAGGGGTCTTTGAAAAAACGGGGCTCGCCAAAGTGAAAAACCCCTATTTAAAAGTTATACGGATAAGAAAGGGGGGTTTTGCACCTAGAAATACACCTGCAGTTAAGCAAATTTTTTTCCCAAATAAAAGTAAAGGTGGGTTTTAAACAAAACTGGGTTCACAAAAAAAAAGGGTACAATTTCACCATGCGGGGTTTTGCTGGCCAAAACGGAAAAAAAAAAAAACCCTTTTAAAAGCGGGTTTAAAAGAGAGTCTGGGCTGCACAAATACACCCCCCCTTTCAAAAGCCTCCCTGCCTGTCTGTCTGTGTCCCCGCCTCCTTCCCTCCCCCCCCCGCTGTCAGGTAGATGCTTTTTTTAAAGTCTTTGTCAAAAATAACTAAGAGATAAAATTCTCTAATCACCTATATTTAATTTTCACAGCTAAAAGATAGTTGTTGTATGAAAAAAAGAAACGTGTCTTAGCTGAGCTGAGCTGTATTGAGAGAGTCTCAACTCCTGCCTATGAGATAACTGAAACAATATGAACAAAAATGTTCTATGAAAAGAGGTATGTGATTTTCCAGAAAATGACAACTATACACATCCCAGTCATGCGTTGCACCCAGCCCCCCCCCTGCTCTATTTTAAACTGATTTGCGGGCCCGCCAAAATGACGGAAAGCGCTGAAAATGGGCGTAGTTAGTTATGCCAGATTCTCATCTAAATTTCGCGTGACGGGGTTTTTGATCAAAATAAAAACCCTCCGATTTAAAATGTCGTTATAATCGCTTCCCAGTAAGGAAGTTTAGGGGATAGGTTTAATAAAGGGGTATTGGTTATAGTAGATAAAGTGGGCTTGAGGTGATAGGTGGGAGAATATGGGGTTTTTAGTGAAGGTGGGGTTCTGGGTTTTATAGGTTAGGTGGGGGGTGGGGGTGGTGATGGAGTGGGGGCTATCGGGTGGTAGTGGGGGATGGGGGGTTTTGGGGTGGTAAAATGGGAAAAGGGGGGGGGATGGGGGGAAAAGGGGGGGTAGGGGGCTATAGAGTGATAAGTGGAGGTGGGAAATTTGGGGGATAAGGGGGGGGGATTTTATTTTATGTTTGGGACCGGCCCTATAAACACAAAGGTAGAGGCAGTGGTGGAAAAGAGGGTACAGGCCAAAGCTTACAGGTAAATCTTGTGGGGAAAATGAGAGCCAAACCCCCTGAGGTTCGTTTCTGTGGGCCTGTAACAACCTGGGCAATAATGTTCAGTCCTACATCCAAAGTAGATTAGGGGCTGCATTACTTTCAGGGATCAGGGGGATGGTGTTTAGTACTGATAAGTTTTTGTAGTGTTTTTTATTTTCACAGGTTTTCCTCCTTTGGAATCATGCTGGATTTGGGTTGGCAAGATTGCATCCCATTTCTGTAATAAGACTGGTCAGTTAGGGCTGTAGTGTCAGCGAGTGTTTATTTAATGTGTTTTTTCTGTGTCTCGTGGTTTTTTAAATCTATTTTACTCCATTGTTAGTAATTGTCTAGTAGGGAGATCTGATAGAAGCCTCTCCATTACTATCACTGGGGAGCTTCGTGTCAGCAAGCAGTGGTTTTTGTTACCCAAGGCTAAACCACAAACCCTGTTTCAACTATTACCCAGTACCAACATACAGGGGTACTGGAAGAAGCAAGGTAACCAAAGAAGTGGACCCTCTAATAGAAGTCACTTCTGGGCAGCTGCAGGCTGGTATTTTAGAGTGGGAAGAAAACCAGTATTTATGAAACCTTTGCTTCCTGGTATTACTATCGGGCTGCAGTGCTATTTTCACCATGGCTGTTTATGCAAAAAGAGGGGAGGACCTCACATAATATTTTTTTGATCATTTCTTTATTGGAAAGATCTAGAAAGGTTACTAAGCATTAAAAAAAATTGATGGGGTGTTTTGTTCCCCTCTCCCACCCTACTATCAGACATGGGAAGGTCCAATCAATATTGGTCTCCTTCTCACGCTCAAAAAATACCAGCCCTTCAGCCACCCCAGAAGAGACCTTAGCATTAGAGGGTCCTACTTTGTTGTCACCCGGCTTTTCCGTACCCTGGTGCATTGGGTATTGGATTAATAGTGACAAGGGTTGGTGACAGCTTTGTGATGATGAAAACGTGGCTGACACCACATAAGCCCAAGCGTTAGTAATGGGGAGGCATCTATCAGACACCTCTACTTAGAATAATCGGAAAAAAATAATATAGAAAAAAAACACTTTATTTGAAATATAACCCACCCCAACACCATTATAGAAAGAGATTAAATGCTGGTCCAACGTACGTCAACCAAATTCATTGTAATTTCCAAACGGAAAAACAGGGGGGGGACTTCCACCCGCTTTCCAGACACAAATGCCTATCAGTGACAAAAGAAAACTTGGTGGCATGGGGTGCTCTCCAGGTTTCCTGGACGCTAGGCGGTGTCCCCCCCCCTTTGCCTTTTACACCACCCCCCCACCTCTAAACACCCCTCTTCTCCACACTCCAAATAACCAGCTCCCCACTCTTGAATACCACTTTCTCGACCTATTCCCCAATCCAAAAACACCCCCACTCTAGCTTTTTTTACCCTTTGACAGCAGAGGTAGGCGTCCTAGGCGATCGCCCACCCATCGTCCTGGACCTGGTACACTCCAACAGGACAAAAGTCTAAAGTTACGGCTAGGTTGCAATCAGAATATCACTCAGGAAGGGAATAAAGGAATGAAGATTGCAGACTAAAATTTAGTGTAATTTTTTTCTTTTTATTCAAGAACCGACTAGAGGAAAGGCCCTTCTAGACTTAATATTGTCTAATAGACCTGACAGAGTAACAAAGGTTCAGGTTGAGGGGCACCTAGGGAATAGTGGACCCATCAATATAAATAAATTTCAGTATATCATTCAATAGGAGTTTTTTTCGGCTCATTAAGGAGCAATCAAAAACCACTGAATTTTCGGAAGGCTATTTTATTTGCTTAGGGAGGCCCTAAAAACCGTTTGATGGGACAAGGTGTTTGAAATATGGCAGAAACAAAAAGAATAAATGGGATATTATTAAAAAACATATCCTATGTACCCTGTGGCAGGAGGTAATACCCTTGAGGTATTAAAAAATTTAGAAACAGGAAAAACCCAATGTGCATCAAACAGAGATGTAAGCGAGGCAATAAAAAACAAAAAAAAAAACAACAAAAAGAAAAGTGTTTCGACCTACTTAAAACAGTGCGGGCAGTGAAGAGGCACTAAGAAGTCGAGGAGAAAATAAAAGTGTTGTAAAATAGATAAAGGAAGCAAAGCTGGAGACGGAAAGACATATTGCAATAGAAAGTAAAAACTCTATCCCAAAATATTTTTTAAACTACTATGAATAGTAAAAATGATTAAACAAGAAAATGTTGGCCCTTTCGAAAAATTCTAGGGAGAGGACAGTAGAGGCACTCGATGAGAAAAAAGCACACCTATTAAACTCTTTTTTTTCCACTGTATTTACGAGGAGAATGAGCTTCTGTTGAAAAAGAGGGATGAGGTAAACTTCCAAGAACTTAAAAAGTTTCTTGTCAAACCCCAGGAAAGGAGTGCCGCTCGCCTTGGGAAGGATTAAAATAGACAAATCCCCGGTCCAGATGGCATTTACACCACGTGTCCTAAGGGAGTTAAAGTGATGTCATAGATAGAGCCCTATCTTAATATTTATGGACGTCTAATACTCGAGGTATATCCCAAAGTGGATTGGGATAGAAATGTGCCGTGCCAATATTCAAAAAGGGGTCAAAAGTGATCCAGGAAAACTTTATAGGCCGGTAGCTTACCTCTGTTGTAGGAAAAATGTTGAAGGTTTTCTCATGAGATGCTATCCTGGAAGTATCTCACTGAAAATAAATGTCTAAGCTGTTTCAGCATTGGTTCATGAAGTCTCATTCATTCCTGATATAATAACCGTAAAATTAGTAATACTTTCTTAGACTGGATCATTTTCTTCAATTTAATAAAATAATATACCCCCGAACCCCCCCCCCCCCCCCCCCACCCCCCCCCCCCCCCCCCCCCCCCCCAAACCCCTTTTTTTATATAACTCCCCCCACCCCTTATATTTATATATATTACACTAATCCCACCCCCCCCCAATCCCCCCCCCCCCCCCCCCCCCCACCCCCCCCCCACCCCTCACCACCTTATATTTTTAAATATCTAGATTTTTCTAAAAGCATTTGATACGTGCCACATAAACAGTGTTGGTAATAAAATGAGAATGCTTTAGACTGGAGCGAAAATGTGTGCAAATGGGTAGCAAATGTCATGATAGAAAACCCAATGGGTAGTAATTACGCTACATACTCAGATGGATCGCTTGTTAATAGTGGGGTACATCAAAGGGTCAGTATTGGGCCCTATCCTCTTTAACATTTTAACTTAATGATCTTACACAGGAAACAGTAGAATATCGGATCCTTTGCAGACGATACATAAGCTCTGTTAAAGTAATCAAACAATAGAGGATAAATGTGTCTATTCAAAGTGATCTGGATAAGTTGGAGGCCTGGGCAGCGGAAATGGCAAGATGAGGTTTAATACAGATAAATGCAAGGTTATGCACATGGGGAGGAAAAAATCATTACATGATTACAATGTTCAAATGGAAAGGCCTTTGGTAATAAATGGACATGGAGAAAGGACTTTGGGAATCCTAGTGGACAGTAACACTCTAACTGGTAGCAGCAGTGTCCAGGCAGGCAAGCTGCTCAAAGGCTAATAGGATCATGACGGGATATATTTAAAAAGGGGCCAATAGAGGCACTATCGATCGAGAACATTTTTCTCCCATCATTATATCACAGTCAATGGTTAGACCACACATGGGACTATTGTGTACAGTTTTTGGGCACCAGTGAACAGGTTGTACAGGACATTTGTAGAGCTTGAAAAGGTAAAAAGGCGGGCTCAACAAAATATAAAAGGACTGGTGGACTCACAGTACCAGAAAAGTTGTGTAGCATAGATTTAGGGTTTATTGCTCATGTTAGAGAAAAGACGCTTCGGGGGGATCAATAATAAATATGTTTAAATACAATCAACATGGTTCATTTTGATGTCTCTCCATAACGATTTATTTTATACCCAGGGCTGTATCTAGAACTAGGGGGCATCCTCTAGACGTCTTTGAAAGTTCTTACATAAACATAGAAAGGGATTCTTTACTGTAAGAGCTGTGAGCCTGGTGGCAAACTCTCTGCCAGAGGCACTTGTCATGGTGATTTGTCAATAGAGGTATTTCAAAAAATGGTTTAGATGCATTCTAGGAGCGCGTTAAATAATATACAGTTATAGTGTCTCGGATTCAGAGAGGAGGGCGTCATTGACAGGGATTTTTTGATTGCCAGATGGAGTCGGAGAAGAATTTGCCCTAAATGGGACAATTGACGCTCTATACCTCTTGGGAGGTTTTTTGCCTTCCTCGCTGGGACTCAACCACCTTAGGCATAGCAGGCTGGACGCTGGATGGGGACGTCTTGTATTTGGCCTTACAAACTATGAAATGCTAGGATATTCAAAATCGTGTTTATAGATTATCAAAGGTGTCCAATAGCTTTTAGGTCCATTTATTTTCAACTGTTTCACAAATTTAAGTTGTAAAGAGTAACTTGAAAATAAATCTTTGGTCTAACATTTAACAATGATTAAAAAAGTCACATCCGATCTTATGCGGACATGTAATCTTGTTACTACCTGTTTATTAGCTCTAGAAATCAATATGCATAACACTTTGTTTTCTGTGATTATTGTTAAATAAAACTACATGCTTCTACTGGGACTGACCGAACTGTTCTAAAACAGCACAAGGTGACATGTTATTACAAAGGCATAATAACCACAGCCAGAGAGAAGCAAAAACTCAGGATATTTACTTCTTGATAGTTTCTCCTTATCATGGAATAGGTTTGTTAACCCTATTAACTGCTTAATCAACACACACTGTGAGTATAAACTTTACAGTACGTACGCCTTTTTAGCTCTCTGACACGGTTGTCTAACCTAACTGTGAGCTTGTGCAGTCAGCTCGGGCTCTTCCAATGAGAAGACAGGGATGGTTTATTACCGTCTCTCTCTCAGAGATTTCTGCATATTACAGCACTGAAAAAAATGTTTATAAGACTAGTGAGGAGAGCATCCTCTGTTCCGAGCCTGCCTGTGACTGACCACCCAGGCCCAGTCAATCTACAGATGCTGCTGGGTGTTAAATGAACCTCGATCATCTCTGTGTAGTAGCACAGCTGGGGTGTTTTACACCAGAATTAAAGAAATATTACCAACCCATGTAAGACAGGGAAATAAAAATAAAAAATTGAGCAATATTGCCCCAGAGGTCTTTTGTGCGGGACAAAATATGTAGGTGATAAAGTAATAATGAAAAATAAACACAGATAAAAATATATAAAAAAAAATATAATGGACACCACCAAAACCCTGTATTGTGCGGACACACCCGGAACTATAAGGTGCCACCTAGGTTTTAGAGGGGTAAAATAGGAAAAATAAATTTTAAGGACAAAAGGTCGCTGAGCTGAAGTGTTTTTATTTGGTTTTACCATTTTGTGTAGATGCGACTTTTTGACCAGTTGTTATTCAAATTCTTTTGGGAACACAAAAACCAGCAAATTTAGATTTTTTTCTTCTGTGCTGTACAGTGTACGGGATATATGATCGTTATTAGTTTATTAGATTTGACTCGTTCACAGACGCAGGTGATAACATTTTGTGTAACATTTATTTTTTTTTATTTGGTGAAAAAACGGCAAAATACGGAGAGATTTAAACTATTTTTTTAACTTTTCTTTTTACTGCTATAACTTAGCGGCCAACATGTATGAAAAACTGTCTAGTCCTAATAACTTCACCTTAGTTGCCCACAGCAACAATCAGAGCACCCTTTAATTTCATATGTGCTCTGAAAAATGAAAGGGGGGTGTGATTTGTTGCTATGGAAACACAGTGAATTTTTAAACCTAGGACATGTTTTCATGATGTGGCCCTTAGTCCTAGGGTGAACTTGACCAAAGGGGGAACACTTCGCTAGTCCGTGATAAAAGCAGTGACTATTTTGTAGACTGCTGTACAGTAGGTATTTTTCTTCATTACCTTTTACCTAGCAGGGTCGTAATCAGGTGTACTTGACTTGGCAGCTGTGGAAGCCTGTTGAGGTTTCCTGCTGCACCTTGTATGTACACCTATCTACACCTGCCGAGGGTGTTAAAAAGGCTAATGAATGGAAACAATTCCTATGTACAGAGTACAATAGTCCTGCTTAATCTAGGACAAGGAGTGTTCCCTAGTGTGGTCAAAGTACCCTAGGGACTAAGGGCCACATGCGATGGAAAACATGGTCTAGGTTTTAAAATTCAGCTGTGTTTCCATCAGCAACCGAAGCACAGCCCCCTTATCAATTTTTCCAGAGACAATATATAGAAAACGATTAAAGGGGTGCGCTTCTATGAATGGTTGTCTGTGGGCAACTAAGTGAGATGTTTATAGACCTACGACCAGTTTTCGATACTGTGCCCTATGTATTACAGTAAATAAAAAGTTTAAAAATAGTTTTATAATCCCCTTTTTGCAGTTTTTCAAATATAAAAAAATAAAATAGTTACACAAAATTGTTATTCACTGCGTCTAGTAAAAGTCTCGCAATCTAATACTCTATATACATCATTTATTCCTCGTTCACTGTACAGCGACAGAAGAAAAAATCTAGAGAAATTTGCGGGTTTTTTGAGTTCCCAAAAAATTTGAATAACAATGTGGTCTAGAAGAATGTCGCATCTATCTCAAATTGGCGTACCAATAAAAACAACTTCATGCTCAGACCTTTTGCTTAAATATATTTTCCTATTTTTTCCATCTAAAACCTAGGTGCACTTATAGTCCGTGTGTTGCACGAACTGAATACGGGTTTTGGTGGTTCTGTGTTCTTTATATTTTTTTATTTTTTTATTGTAGTGTATTTTTCATTATACTTTATACCTACATATTTTGTCCCGCACAAAGACCTCTGGGGCATTTTTTTTTGGGCATTGCATATTTTTTCATTCTTGGTTTCCCTGTTACAGGGGTTGGTATATTTTTTAATGATGTGTAAACATAACCCCTAGTGGTGGGATTACTACAGAGCATGAGTCTGGTTTCAGTTAATAATACAGAAGCACATCCTGTAATTTACGGGGCCCGGGTGGTAATGCACATGCAGCTCTGGAAACAGGAAGCTTCCTTTCTTGGGCTGTATAAACACTTTTTTTTCAGGGCTGTCATATGTTAAGAAATCTGGCAGAGAGAGACGGTATAAAACCATCCCTGTATTATCTCATCTGGAGTAGCCAGAGTATCTGCACCGCTGCACAGTATAGGTTTTAGATCAACCGTTCAGAAGTAGCTAAAAAAGTTACCGTCTGAAATTCTATAGTTACAGGGTGGTTGTTAAGCAGTTTAATAGGGTAAAAACCATTCCATGTTAGGTGACATATCAGGAAAGTAAATTCTGAGTTTTGCTTCTCTCTGGCTGTGATTTATGCCTTTGTAAAACATATTGTTCACCTGTGCTGTTTTAGAATGTTCTGGTCGAGGGTCTGTTGTAGGATAGACATTGTCAGTATGCTTATTGTAAATAAATCGAAGAAAAACAACAGTGTTTTGCTATATTATTTCTAGAGCTAATGAAACAGGAGTACAAGAGTAATGTCCCATTAAGATCGTGATTGGTGGAATTTTTAATACATTGTTAAATGTTATGACAAAGATTTATTTCACGTTCTCTTACAACTTGAATTTGTAACAGTGGACAATAAATGACCTGTGTAAATGCTATGGACACCTTTGATATTTAACACGATTTTTGACAATATATACTAGCTCAGTTTCATAGTTGTAAGGCCGGAAAAAAAGAGACAATGACGTCATCAGTTCAGCCTGCTATGCTAAGGTGTTGCATCAGAGGAAGGCAATAACCCGCCCGTCAATTCTTTGTTGGTATAAAGTCAATTGTCTCATTTAGGGAAAATTGTCGTTTTCCAGCTCAATCTGGGCAATCAGAAAAACCCCTGGATCAATGACTCTCTGAATCTAGACACTATAACTTGTTTATTATTACGCTCACAGAAATGCGATCCTTCAAAAACATTTTTGAATACTCCGTTTTTTGAACTTCATCAATGACATGTCCCTCTGGCAAGAGAGTTCCAGTCTCACTGCTGCGTTACAGTAAAGAATCCTTTCTATATGTTTATTGTAGAAACTTTAAAGCGTAGAGGACTGACCCCCTTGCTTACTGATACAGCCATTGGGTATGAAATAAAACTCTAGGAAGAGATCTTATTATTTGACTCCTTTGATTGTATTAAACATATATTATATGTCCCCCGAAGCTGGTCTTTTCTCTATACATACAAATAACCTAATATGCTAAATCTTTTGGGTTAATGTAAGATGCACCACCAGTACTTTTATTATTTTTTGTCTGCCCCCTTCCTTTTTACCTCGTTCAAGCTCTAACAATGTCTTTCTTTGCATGGTGCCCAAAACTGTACACACAATATTCCATGTGTGGTCTAACCAGTGACTTGTATAATGGGAGAATAATGTTCTGCAATCTAGTTGTGCCTCTGATGTCCCCTTTTATTATACCCGCCTGATTCCTTATTAGCTTTGGAAGTGCTGCCTGACACTGGCTGCTACAGTTAGAGTTTACTGTCACTAGGATTCCCAAGTCCTTCTCCATGTCACTTTTACCCATGCTTTTCCATTTAACACATGTATAACTCATGTAATGGCTTTTTCTCTCAAATGGCTATAACCTTTGCATTTTTCTGTATTAAACATCATCTGCATATTTTCCCTGTCCCAGGCCCTCACTACTTATCAGATCCCTTTTGTAATACACTCTATACTCTAGGATGTGTTTGATTACCTTTATAGAGGCTTAGTATCGTTCTGAAAAGATCGAATATTCTACTGTGTAATCCCTGGTTGTTAAGATCATTAATGAATATGTTAAAGAGGATAGGCCCATTACTGACCTCTTGTGGTACCCCACTAGTAAACAGCCGATCCAGTCTGAGTATGTAGCGTTAATTTACTACCTTTGTTTTCTATCAGTGAGCCCAGTTGCTAACCTATTTGCTCAAATTTCTCAGTCTAAGCATCTCATTTTATTTACAAACTTTTTTATGGAGCAACGTATCAAATGCTTAGAAATCTGATATTTAACATCCAATGACCTCTCCTTGATCCAGTTCTCGAGCACACGGACTTTCCTATAGAAGCTGATGAGATTCGTCGTGACAGGGAGCGGATCATTCATGAAACCTTGACTGAAACTGCGTTATTACATTTATTTTCTGTGGATTACTCAGGATAGCATTCTGAGAAAACCTTAATCATTTTACTTACAAACAGAGGTTTAGTCTTCAACGCGGCTATAGTTTTGGATAGCTTTTTGACCCTTTTTGAATATTGGCACCTCATTAGCTATGCGCAAATCCTTTGGGATATACTCTAGTTTAGGACAGTCACTAATATTAAGCAATAGGGGCTATCGTTGATCATCACTTAACTCCCTTAGGACACTGGGTGTTATGCCATTCTGGGACCTTGGGGAGATTTGTTATTTTAATTCTCCCTAAGGCGGAGGCTGCACTTCTTCATGGGTTAGGACAAGAAACTTTTAAAGTTGGAGTTTTACCCTTCATCCCTGTTCACAGGAAGCTCATTCTCCTCGTTAAATACAGTGGAAAAAAAAGAGTTTAATAGGTCTTGTTTTTCTTTCATCGTCCTTACTGTCTCTCCTCACGTATTCTTTCAAAGGGCCAACTTTTTGTTTTAATCTTTTTTCTTTTCATAGATAAGATTAAGAAATGATTTTTGGGGATAGTTTTACTTTCCTATAGAATTGTCTTTCCGTCTCCAGCTTTGCTTTCCTTTATCTTTATTTTATCCAAAATTTCATTTTTCTCCTAAGTTAGCTTTTCTTTAAGTGCTCTTCACTGCCTCTGATTTTAGTTAAGGTGAAAGACACTTTCTTGTTTGGTTTGTTTTTTTTTTGTTTTTTTATTGCCCTCCTTTACATCTACTGTTGATCCACATTGGGTTGTTTTCTAGTTCTAATTTTTTATTTACATAAGGTAGTTGCTCCTCTCACACGTGGTAGCATAGGTTGGTTTTTTATAAAAATCACATTTATTATTTTGTTCAGCACATATTTAAACACCTGTTGTCCCAAGTCAATACGGTTTAGGGTGCCTCCCTAAGCAGAATAAAATTACGCTCAGAAAATTCAGTGTTTTTGTTGTGGCTCTTGACAAAAAAACCTCTATTGAAGGATTACAACGGAAATTTATTATTTCATTATTGGTCACTAATTCCCTAAGGTGCCCTCAACCTGATCCTTTGTTACTCTGTCAGGTCGAATTAGTCTATATTAAGTTAGAAGGGCGTATTACACTAGTCGGTTCTTGAAGAATAAAGAAAAAAGCTTACACTAAATTTTAGTCTGCAATCTTCTTCCGTTTATTCCTTCCTGAGTGATATTTCTGTGATTGAACCTAGCCGTAACTTTAGATCTGTTTAGATCCTGTTGGAGTGTTACCAAGGTCAGGACGCAGGGAGTGGTCGCGATCGCTAGGACGCCTACACTCTAGCTTGTCAGTAAGGGTAATTAAAGCAGGAGTGGGGTGTTTTGAGTTGGGGAATAGGGTCAGAAAGGGGTAGTTCAGCGTGGGGGAGCTGGGTTATTTTGGGTGTGGAGAAGAGGAGGGTGTTAGAGTGGGGAGGTGGGGTAAATGGCAAAAGTGGGGGGGGACATACGTCCCTACGTCTCAGGAAAACTGGAGAGCACCCCATGCCACCAAGTATTTATTTGGCACCGGATATAGGATATTCAGTATGTCTGGGAAGGCGAGGTAATGTCACCCCCTGTATTTCGTTTTGGAATACAATGAATTTGGTGGGATACGTTGGGACAGGCATTTATTAATCTATTTCGTTAATGGTCCGGTTTGGGTGTGTTTTTCTTATAATAAAGTCGTTTTTTTTCTAATATTTATTTTTTTTCCACAGTAATTAGTATTTAGAGGTGTTGTGATAGATGCCATCCCCATTACTTAAGTTGGGCTTGGAGTAGCCACGCGGTGTTTTTCATCAGTCACAAAGCTGTCACCAACCACTTGTCACGCTATTACTCCAATACGCACAATGACTCAAGGGTTCACCTGGAATAAAGACGGGTGACCATCAGAAGTGGGGACCCTCTAATGCAAATGGTCTGCTTTTGGGTGGCTGAAGGCTGGTATTTTTGGCGTGAGAACGGTGCCAATATTGATGGAACCTTCCATTCTGCATAGTCAGGGGGGGAGGGACCCCACATCATTTTTTTTAAATGCTTCGTACCTTTCTAAGATCTTTCAATAATAGAAATGATCAAAAAAAAGACATGACTTATTCGTGTAGGTACTCCCTCTTTTTCATAAACTAGCCATGGTGAAAATAGCAGCTGCAGGACCAGATTTGTATCAGGATAGGCAAAGGTGCCATTAATATTGGTTTTCTTCTCACACTCTAAAAATACAGCTCTCTGCAGCTTGCCTCAGAAGTGGAATTCATGTTTTAGAGGGTTCCACTTCTGTTGGGGTTACCTGCTCTTCTTCCAGGTACCCTATAGGTATGTTGGGTACTGGCTGGTATATAGTGAAACTGGGGTTCAGATGTTAGACTTGGTGCGTACACGCAAAAACCAATGGGTGGCTGACAGCGGAAAGCCCTGGATCAGTAATGGATGAGGTCTTCTTGCAGATTTTCCTTACTAACTCAAATTACTAAAGGAGAGAAAATTATTTAAAAACACACAGACAAACAGAAAAAAAATTAAATAAACCAGACTCTATGGACACTCCAGCCCTGTATCGACCCCGGATCTTATTACTGAAACATGGATGCAATCTTGGCCAACCTAATCACGCATGTTATCTAAAGGAGGTGAAAACTGTGGAAAATAAATAAACCACTACAAAAACTTATCAGCTACTAAACTGCCATCCTTCATCCACTGAAAAGTCATTGTGGGGGGGGCAGCCCCTATCTTCTTTTGATGTAGGCTCCTGATCATTATGGACCCTGCGGTGTTACAGGGCCACAGAACAATCCTAGGGGGTTGCGCTCTCATTTTCCCCACAAGATATGTACCTGTAAGCCTGTGGCCTGTACCCTCTTTTCACCAATGCCTTACCTATTGGTTTTATGGCCTGAGTGCAACATAAAATACAACCCCTACTATACATGTTACCAACCTCCACTTATCACTTCTTCAGGCCGCCTACCTCCACCTTTCACCCCATCAGCCCCCATCTTCCTTCTACTACCCCTCAGCCCCATCTCAATCTTACACCCGATAGCCACCCATCTCCATCTTACCACACCACCAGCCCCTGACTCAACCTATCACCCCATAGAACCCCACTTCACATATATAACCATTAGTATCCACCTATCTCATCATAGCACTTTCACTCTCCAGTAATAAAGCCAATAGCCCCATTCTTATACCATATCACCCTATATCTTCCTTACTAGGGTCATGAGCGGATTATTTATAATCCGACAGTTCGAAATCGGCACGGTTTTTAGAGTTGATCGGAAACATATCGACCACGCGATATAATTTAGATGAGATTCTGAGCATAAATACTATCTACTTTCGCGCCATTTCCAAGGGGGCGCTTCACTGTCATTTTGGCGGCCAGCAATAAGCTTAGATGCATAGAGCAGGGTGGTGGGTGTTGAACGTCCTGGATGGGATGTGTATAGTTGTCATTGGATGGAAAAAATCACATGACCTTCGTTTTGCTTAGAAACAGCGTTTCCTGATTCATCGATCAGTGTTTCTGTGTATATCTCAATAGAGCAGGAGTGTGTTGATCTTCTCAATACAGCTATAGCTCAGTTCCGACGACAAGTTATCTTTATTCTACAGACAACTAGTCTTTTAGCATGTGAACATCTATGATATAGGTAGGATAGAGAATTTTTAATCTCTTTAGTTAGTTAGACACAAGACTTTTTTGTAAAGAAGCTTTGTCTAGGCTGTGTTCAGCCGCGGGTGGGGAGGGAGAGGAGGGGAGTGAAACGAGACAGACAGGCGGCAGGCTTTTGATAGGAGGGTTGTATTATTGTGCGAGCCCAGACTCTGCATTTGGAATGCATTGAAATGGCTTTTTTTTTTTACCAGTTTCTTTGGCCAGCAATACTCAGCACCTGAGGTGAAAATTTATACCTTTTATTTTGTGCTGCCCACGTTTGTTCAAAGTCCCAAATTGTACTTATATTAGGATACAGAATTTGCTAGTAACTGCAGGTGTATTTCATTAGGGTGCAAAACCACCTTTCATTATCCGTATACTTTTAAATACGGTGTTTTTCACTTTTGGCGACAGCCCGTTATGTTCAAGACCCACTTTGTACTTATATTAGGATACAGAATTGTGCTAAGTACTGCAGGTGTATTTCATAGGTGCAAAACCACTTTTCTTAATCGTATTATAACTTTTAAATAGGTGCTTTTCACATTTGGCGATAGCCCCAGTTTTGTCCAAAGGAACAACCTCATGAATCACCCGGTGTGTACTATATCATTATGGAAGTTACAGGTAATTTGCTACTAACTGCAGGTGTATTTTCATAGGTACACAAACCGCACCTATCTTCTTCTCCGTTAAACTTTTAAATAGTGTTTTTCAACTTATGTCGCCTAGCCCAGTTTTGTTCAAAGTACCCACCGTGTGTACTTCAATTAAGGATACAGAAATTTGCTTCTAATGCACGGTGTATTTCAAAGGTGCAAAAAACCACCTTTTCTTATCCCTTATAACTTTTAAATAGGTGTTTTTTCACTTTGGACGATGCCCAAGTTTTGTTCAAAGACCCACACTTGTATTTATATTTGGATACGGAAATTTTCCTAGTAACTGCAGGTGTATTTCATAGGTGCAAAACCAAATTATTATTATCCGTATAAATTTTAAATAGCTGTTATTGCATGCTTGTGGCTAGCAACAGTCTTTTTTCAAATTGCCACCTTGTTCTTTAATTTGGATACAGAAATTTTGTAGGCTTACTGTTGCTGTATTTCATTGGTGCAAAAAACACGCTTGTTATCCGTGTAACTTTTAAAAAGCTTGTATTGCACGTGGGTGCGCTAGTCTTTGTTAAACAGCCACGTTTACGACAATTTTTGATAGAAACAATTTTACAGGAACTAGTTTTCGTTTGTCATTGCTGACACAAAAATGACCAATTTCTCATGTGTAACTTCTTGAATATTTTTATTGCGCTCAGTGAATCTCAGGTTGGCGCAGATAAGGCACTTGTATGATAGTTTGTTTCCTTAGTCACTAATGGGTAGTTGTAAATCCCTGGAATGAAGGAAAGAACAATGTGGATTGTTGTCTTTAGGTTTATCCACCAGACCGCTTTTCCACAGGTATGCATAGAACAATTCCGATTTCTAATCCTAGTTTGGCTTTAGAAAATTAGATTGGATTTAAGATTAGCTCGTGATTTTGCGTATTTCATAAGGAGACTGTCAAACTCTTCTAATACATTCTTAAAGTTTTATCTTTCTGAACACTGGGCCGCGAAATGCAGTGGTAAGCGAGCAAAAGAGGGTGTAGTACATGGAGAGTAGATGTTACGAGGAGACAGGTGCTCCCTTACAGTGCTGGCGACAACACGCATTGCTAGCGGATATCAGTTGCAGGACCGTCAGGCTGTCGCGCTAGTCGGGGCCCGCAGTGAATCTCGAGTAAGAACAGGCGTCACCCATTGTTCATTCAGTGGTGAATGGCAACCTGATCCAGCAGCTTACCTCCTTGTCCTCCCAGTCACGGCCAGCAAATGTCATCATCAACATCAGTCAGCCTCGTCCACACATGGAGCTGAAGGCAGCCCAAATGTCAAACGTGTACCCACCATGTGGATATCATTTTCTGACAGATCTTTGGTGACCTAATGCGTTGGGGGCAGAAGGTATTCCTAAAGCTCAGAGGGCCAATGAGGATGATTTTGTTGCTCTGACGGCCCCCCCCAATCGCTGATGCCATAAGAGGAGGAGAAGGAACTGCGGTATATAAAATCGGACAAATCCTGGGCGGTTGGAACGCCTCTTGCCAGTGCCTGTTGCTTGGTAGCTCCGCTGATGTCTCAGGACGAGTAAGCTCACTAGTTAGTTGAAATGATGTGATGACGACGCAATGCGGATCCAACTCGTGGTCTTTTCAGCAGATTTGCTTGCGAGGTGCTCATACTCTTGGACTGAGGACGGAAGACGATGGTCTATTCATAGAATGTAGAGGAGCAGGTCGCACAATGTCCGACTGAGATTATCGCAGCCACGATCAAGCGGAAACACCGCACCTCGTTTCTGCGCAGTCAAAAAGGGTCCAGGACTCTCAAGCTATGCCTCTGATTTCACATAGCAATGTCTATGAACCTTTGCCGTAAGCATCAGTAGAGGGAAGAATTTAGGTGTTTTTCACACCAATAGCATGTCATAGTCACATGCAGGAATCATGAATTGAAATGGAGGGGGAAAAATCTTGGTCAAAAAAGGCCACACCAGATGCGGGGCTTCCAACCACTTCACACCCTCGTCTCGACCCTCCTCCTCCTCACCACGCAACACCAAGCGTGCCTCAGCTGCCCATGTCTTTCAAGGAGTCCATGACACAGTTCAGCCTCCCGCTTCAGCTCCACCGTCGCCCGAGTATATCCCCCTGCACTCTCAAGAGACCCATCCTACCCCTTCTCATTCCACCATTTGGCCTACACGTCGTACTGTGGCCAGTCAGCAGCAGCCTTCTGTTACCAGGTTTGGGTGCAGAAGAAAAACACACTTTAACTCCACAACACCATCCCACAAGCCCCAAAAAGCCTGAACAATGTCGGCTATTGCCAAGGCTTTTGGCTTTGAAAAGTTGCCTTTCGTCTGGTGGACACAGATGGGATTTCCGCCAAACCATGGCCTTTTGCTCCTGCCCCTTATACCAGATGCCGAGCAGGCATTTCTTCTGCCGTAAAACCGTCCTGCCCTGGGGGCTGCACCTGTGTAATCTAAAATTTCAAGGCTGTTGGTCTGCATACTGTGTCAAGCCTAAGTCAATCATGACACCCGACACAATGCGCTGTAAAGCACGCTATATCATCTGTGTAAGCTCACTGGGTGGATTTCATCTGGTGGATCGGTGGCTCTCAGGACTCTGCTCCGCTCTTCATTACCGCAGGGATGGTGCCTGGTTCTTTACCCCAGGTCCTCATAGGTGGACCAACGATTTCATCATAGAGGAACCCAAGACGTGTTGAAATGCATCTGTCCTGGAACTGTCAACACACAGAGTCAGGAGCTCGTGGATACTGGTCGGAATCCTGCTGGCCGCTCTTAGGATCGGTGGCTGGAGCAATACCTTGCTGGCAGAACTTCAAGAACCTAGTCCTACAGAATTTTTAAAGCGCTTATCCCGGATCATGACCGGCTTGCTGAGGAAGGCTCAAGGCTTCTGAGCTCACCTTCCGCGCCGTTAAGCACTCCTGCTTCATACTCGCCCTGGCGCGTTGCAGCATCTTGCATTGGCCTCCCGTCAAACCGTTCATTGTTGATGTGGGCAACATGCGTGGAAATTCCCCCTCAATTCTCCAGCGATTGTGGCAGCATGCTGGCAATGCCCATTACACATTTACGAAGTGACACATGGCACTGACAAGCAGCGGTGCGGACCTCGGGGTGTTGAGCTAACCGAGGTTAGAGGGCAGGTGAAAGAGCTTGTATGCACCATTCCTTGCCAGTTTTGAAGAAGTCACCAAATGGTCACGTGCGGACAATGCCGTCGTTCAGCATGAGCATTTTGGTGAGCCTTAGTTCTGGAAACGATCGAGTTGGAACTATGAAGAGCAGTTCACAGCGATCGGAGGAGGAGCCGGGACCACAGATGCGGGACACGGAGCCTTTCTATCCATCGAATCCACAAGGCCCGAAAGTTTCAACAATTTAATCGGTCTTCATTAGGTATGGTACGGGGTCAGGGCTAGTGCAAGGCGGAGGCCAGCTCTCAGGGTCCAACATCTTGAGGCCAAATCAGGGCTGTGTTGGGGGGGAGGAATGGAGGAAGGGATGAGGTATTCTTAACACGACGTTTACGATGTCCTGACCTTCGGAAAAGAGGTTGCACGGATTTGAGGCGGAGGAGGAGGAAGATGAGGAACGATCGGTTTGCTAGTGCCGCATCGACAGAGGCTTGGGAAATCAATGATCCATCTCTCACTTGAGTGCTTGGATGCTCCATTTCCTCCAACATGATCCTCACATTAAGGCCATCAAATTGAACAACAGTTACTGGGTGGCTACCCTCCTAGATCCCCGGTACAAAGCAAAACCCAGCACTTTCCTTCCACCCACAAAAATAGAGAGTAAAATGCAGGAATTGGAGACCGTGCTGATTGATCAACTGGAGACATCTGTTGCGTCTGCTTCACGTTCTTCAAATGTCACGGTGACACAACGTCAGCAACGTGACAGCAGTAGAGTGCCAAGCAGCAGCAGGCAATGTGGCAGAAGCCTAATGGGTGACCTCTGGCAATCTTTATTTACCACCTCACCAACGCATGTAATGCAGGGCACACATACAACACACAGAGACTGGCTTAAGATCATGGTGCACGACTATCTGCGTCTCAACACCGATGTTTTTGGACATGTTCTGGACCCAATCGACTTCTGGGTATCCAAAATGGATGAATGGCCTGAGCTCGCTGGCCACGCCATAGAGGTTTTGTCCTGCCCAGCAGCCAGCGTCATATCTGAGTGGAACTTCAGCACAGCTGGAGGAGTCATGACAGACAAACGCATCCGGCTTTCCACAGATAATGTTGATTGTTTGACTTTCATCAAGAGGAATCAGGCATGGATCTCTGATGATGTTGTGGCCCCAATTGCCGAGGTCACCGATTAGTTGCCGGTCTTCTTCACATTCCTCTTCAAACAGAAATGGTCCTCTTAATTTTTTTTTTTTTTATGTGATCATTTCTTACTGTAATTTTTATTCTCAGTTCCCAAAAGTTGATTTTGCTGGTTTTGTGGTGAGGAGACTGTAAAAGACACCAATTGTACAAGGTTTCATGAAAAAAACGTATTCCATTTACTCACTTCATCTTTAGAATTTTTCGCATTGTCAATGGTTTTGGGGTCATGGTGCTGTGAGATACAACTATAATCATGGTCCTTTGAAACAGAAATGTGGCTTCTAAGTGGCATTTCTCCCTCACAATTTTTAACAGTGGCTGAGAAGTCATCTTTATAATTTTTTGGGTCATGTTGCTGTGAAATGCAGCTATACTACAGGTCCTATTATAAAAAACAGTGGTTTCTAACAGACATTTGTTCTTCACAATTGTCAACAGTGGCTTAAGCGTCATGTTTTGAATTTTTGGGGGCATGTTGCTGTGAAATGCAGCTATACTACAGGTCCTATTATAAAAAAATTTGTTTCTAACAGACATTTGTTCTTCACAATTGTCAAGAGTGGCTCAAGGGTGATGTTTTGAAATTTATGGGGCATGTTGCTGTCAAAAACAGGAATATGTAGGACACTGTTAATGGACACATATTGCAAAATGACTTGTTTTTGCAAGATTTTTAACATAGCTAGCAATCCCTATAGTGAGACAACCCATTTAATACAATAAAAAAAGAGAAACAAAGAAGTGGTGGGATTCCATCCTATTTTAAAAATGTGTTTTCTAGAATTAAACTACTTAAAAACTTGCATGTACAAAATAGCTGGTACAAATATTCCTCTGAATTGTACAAGGGAGGTACAGGAAAACTTGACCAGATGTAGGTTATTCAGAGGAGTATGGAGTACGGACAGAGAACAAAGAACAAGAGACAATTTCCTCCAGCATGTTGAGTAAAAACGAGAAAAAGAATGCCAAGAAAAAGGGCACCTGGGTGGACAGGAGCGTCAACCACCAGCATTTCCAAGTGAAGCTCAATTGGTCCGCACTCATACGGAGGCGCAAGCGCTACCCAGGTCTTGACTGTGTACTGAGGAAGGCTGGAGGTCTTACCTTACACTTCCGCTTCCGCACTCTGCTTCAGCATGACTGTTTTCGTTGCTGCGTCATAAGGACATTTTTACCGTGTTAATAGATGACGGACGCCAGCCCTGCCACTCACCGCACCCACTGTAACTCCAGCCCCGGCAGCTGAACCTGAGTGTTAATAGATGACAGACGCTAGCCTGAGCTCTCACCGCAATCACTGTAAGTCTGGCCTGCAGCTAAACCCTTTCCGTTTTTAACAGATGACTGGACGGCAGCACTGGCTCTCAACCCTAGGGGCAATCAGGAGAGCTTCAAATTTCTCTAAAAAATCAGAATTTTGAAAAAGGTATTTCTTTGAGGTTAAGTATGTCAAAAAGGGCACAAATATAGGAAAAAACCTTCAAGGCTTGGTTTAGCTATGATACTTTTTATTTGCATCAAGAACAACTTTGTTTTACTTCCATAAAAATACTTTAAAAGCAACATTTTAAATATATAAGAGATACAAAAGATTGTAAACTGCGTAATGAATGAGGGGTGAGTCCTCTAGTTCAGTCCTTCACATGCAGTGTGGTGAGGGCCGTGGGTCCATAGTGCTTGTGACCGTGTCAAGATGCTTAAATCAGGTTGGAATCTATCTTTGTTCCACGTCCTTATCCAATTAAAACGCCTCCTCCGAATTATATTATTATTATTGCTGCCGGCAGCCATAGCTCGAGAAACACGAAACCGACACCTTCCCGTTTCGGGCATGTAATCTTAATTTTAATCACAGTAAATTACATTTCAATAGAACTTTTTAATCACATGACTATTCTATCACCACATGATTGGTTTTAATTGATGGTCGCTAAGATACAAGTTATAATTTGCATTTACTTATGAAGCATTAGCTTATATGATACATTCCGAAGCTCTACTCTGTTTTATCTGGGGGGATGAGGAAGTCCTTGACTTCTTGCTTCTAACAGGCAATGCATCTGTCTCAAGGAAAGCTGTGTGAGAGATATCTGATAGTTCAATAAGGATGTATAGCAGTAAAAGCAGTTTAACAAACTATCTGATGAGCTGAATAAGAATAAAATGAAACGACTTTGATGTTTTTTTTTAAAATTTTCCAAATTGACAGCCCCCCCTAAAAATATAAAAAATCGTTCAAAAAAGCTCCCCCCCCAGGGGGGGGAAGGTGATTGATGCTCTTCCCCTAAACTGAACAGAATGGGTAAAGGTTAAGATGGCCGAATTTCTCAAAAAATTCGGTTGGGGCACTTCGCCAATTTTCCGACAAAATTCGTTTTGGGTCCAATTACTTCGGCACGAATCACGTTAAAAAACAGCTATTTCCAGGCTGCCCAGACCCTCGGGGGTGTAGAACGTTGTCCATGTTTAAATATCAAGGAGCTTTTTTTTGGGGTCTTCATCAATTTTTTTTAGTAGACACCACATACTGCCGCCGCTCTTAAAAATCGTTTTCACTAAAATTTCCTGGGCACTTAAGAGGGAAAAACTGACCAAAAAAACTCAAGCGAATGTACGATAAAGTCATCAGCGAAAGCTGGAAAAAAACAAGCTGAAAGCTCAGGTGGCAACTTTAGTAAATAGAGTGGGGGGGTACGGGGGCAGCCACAGCACATAAAGGAAGGCGTGGCAAAATGACATTCTGGGGCGGCAAAACATATTAGGCACAAGTGGCACAAACACAGTGTGGGGGGGTTCCGGCAGCAGCACATAGGTCAGGAGTGCACAATGACTTTTCTTGAGGCGGCAAAACAGTATTGGGGCCACAGAGTGGACAATCACACAGTGTGGGGGGGTCAAACGGCGGCAGCATAGGGGTCAACAGTGG
Source organism: Phyllomedusa bahiana (assembly GCA_025379985.1). Lineage (NCBI taxonomy): Eukaryota > Metazoa > Chordata > Amphibia > Anura > Hylidae > Phyllomedusa > Phyllomedusa bahiana. Next base: position 27,267 of record JAODAL010033472.1, read on the forward strand.
CACAAGGCATTCTGGGGGGGGCAAAACAGTATTGGGCCACAAGGGCACAATCACACATGTGGAGGTCACGGCGGCAGCAAAAATGGGGTCACATGCACAATGACTTAGGGGAGGCGAAAAAACAGTATTTAGGCCACGAGGGGCACAATATACAGGGTTTGGGGGGCACGGCGCAGCAGTATGAGGTCAGACAGGGGGCCAATACATTATGAGGCGAAAAAAAAGTTTTAGGGCCAGAGTGGACAATCACACATGTGGGAGGTCACGGCGGCAGCATATGGGGGTAGACATTTGGCACAATGGCATTCGGAGGTGGCAAAACAGTTTAGGCCACAGAGTGGCACAAGATACAGTGTGGAGGTCACGGGGGGCAGCAGTAGAGGTCAGAACAGGGGCACAATAAATTTATGGAGGGGAAAACATATTGGGGCACAGAGTCACAATCACACAGTGGGGGAGGTCAGGGGCGGCAGCAGTATGAGGTAGACATGGCACAATGGCTTTTCTGGGGGGCAAAACAGTTTTAAAGGCCACAGATGGCACAATGATACAGTGTGGAGGTCACGGCGGCACATATGGGGGGCGGGGCAGGGGCACAATGACATAGGGGAGGGGGGAAAAAAACAGTTTTAAAGGCCCACAATGGCCAATACACAGTGTAGGTCACGGGGGCAGCAGTATGGGGGTCAGGGCAGGGCACAATGACATTAGGGGAGGCAAAACATATTGGGGGGGCCCAGATGCCAATGATACCGGGGTTGGGTCACGGCAGAGCAGTATGGGGGTCAACATTTGGCCAATAAAATTTATTGGGGGGGGGCGGGAAACGAAATTAGGCCACGAGGGCACAATCACAACAGTGTGGAGGTCACGGGGGCACATATGGGTCAACAGGGCACAATAATTAGGAGGCCAAGACATATTGGCCACAAGTGGCAAAATCACACAGTTTGGTGGCCCGGGGCGGCAGCAATGAGGTCAGGCATGGCACAATGACATAGGGAGGCGGCAAAACAGTATTAGGCCACAGAGGGCACAATGTACGTGGGGAGGTCCGGCGGCAGCATATGGGGTCAGACAGGGGCACAATGACATTAGGGGGGAAAAACATATTAGGGCACAGAGGGGCACAATCACACAGGGGAGGTCACAGGGGGCAAGAAATGAGGCGGGGCAGTGGCCAATGAAAATTTGGGGAGGGGGCAAAACTATTAGGCCACAAGGGGACAAATACCGTGTGGAGGTCGGGGCAGCAGCATATAGGTCAACAGTGCACAATACTTTATGGGGTGGGAAAAACAGTTTTTAGGGCACAGAGGGGCCAATCAACGGGGAGGTCACAGCGCAGCAGTAGGGGTCAGCATGGCACAATGAAAATTCTGGGCGGCAAAAAAGGAGTAGGCCAAAGAGTGGTACAATGACACAGGTGGAGGGCACGGCGGGCAACACGCAGCAAAAGGGTCGACAGGGGCACAATGCACAGGGAGGGGGACCACACCCCGGGGCAGCAGCAGAGGTCAACAGTGGCACAATGACAATTCTGGGGGTGGAAAAACAGGAGTGGGGCCACAGTGTGGAGGGCACGGCAGCACCAGGGCAGCAGCATGGGGTAAAACAGGGCACAATGACCAGGTGGAGGGGCACGACGGAGCCCCAGCAGCAGAAATGAGTCAAGAGGGGCACAATACAATCTGCAGGGGGCAAAATATATTAGCCACAGGGGGGAAACAATGACTGGAGCGGAGGCACGGCGGCAGCAGCATAGTCAGGCAGTGGCACAATGACAGAGATGGAGGTGATGACAGGACAACATGGGGTCAGAGAGGGGCACAATACTTTCGGAGGTGGCAAAACAGTACCAGGCCGCAGATGGCAAAATTTACACAGTGTGGATGTCAGGGGCAACAGCAACAGCAGCAGCGCATGAGCACATAGAGTGGCACAATACAGATTTTGATGGGGGGAAAATACCATCCCTGGAAAGACGGTGAGCAATGGAGAAACTATCACAGTGTTGGCATCACGGGGGCGGCATCAGAATAGGGCTGAGGGCAGGTATTTGAACCCAGACTGACCCTAAGGCATTGTGTGTGGAAATCCTGGGCGATCCACGCCTGATTCATCTTGACAAAGTCAGCGTTCAACATTTCCCCGTGGACAACGGGTTCCCCTTTGGGGGTAAACATGGCCCCCCCGCACTAAAACCCCGCTCTATGCCACCTATGGCCGGGGCGGGACAGCTTTTTTCCCCCGCAAACTCGGCAATTTTGGGGCCCGACACATCCATTTTGGGCTCCCAGATTTCCAGGGGACTTCTAACGGGGGTGGCAGAGTGCTGTCCAATTGGGCCACAACCTTTGGGTTTCAGGGAAGCTCCATTCCTGCTGCTTCTGCGCTGCGGTCTGCCCTCCTCACTAGGCGGGGAAGGAACTGCTCATTGTGACTCCAGACTTGGGTTACTGCTGAGGAGCTGGTAGGGGCTCCAAAAACCCCCCCCCTTCCCCCACACCGCGGCTTAACGTGAGCGCTGGGGAAACCCCCCTCAGACCTTCAAGGGGAGGGACGAGCCGCACATGGGCAGGGGCCCAAACTGATTACGGGGGTTTTTCCCTATGTATTTATTTTTGTCTTCCCCTCTCAATAGCTGGGAAAACGGCCCCATTTTGGGACCGGTAGCGGGGGTCCAATAGGGTGGGAGCCGAAGTCATCCCTCTGCCGGTGCTGACATTCGCTGTCACTAGCCAGGCAAAAAAAAGCATGCTGGGGGGGCATCTGCACAATACTCCGGGGGCTCCCGCCTCCATTTCCACTGAAAATACTGCCAGGGTGTTGGGAGTCATCTGCCTCGTCTTCCTCATCTCCACCCACCTCCCCCACGCCCTGCTCCTCCTCTCTTTGTCCCCGGGGGTAAAAATCCCTCATTTCACCAGACAATGCTTCTGCTCCAATGTCCTCCTCCTCCCCCCTCCTCCTCCATTTCAGTCCCCACCGGACCATGGGGCCACGAATGTATCGCCACATCTCCATCCCCTGCCCGCAGTTTTTTCACATCTGTTCCAGGACATAAGCAGTGGAATGATTATTCCCCCGTATCCTGGCGACTAAAAATAACTGCCTCCCCGAATGGCCTAAACAAACGGCAGGTGTCACCTGAGCTCCACTGGCTGACTAAAAGTTACACGGGGGAGTACTTCTGTCTGCCGGGATCATAAAAAAAATCGTTAAGGGCCCTTTTTCTCTGTTCAACGGGCCCGGTTCCAACATGTGCGGGGCGGGAATTTCCAGGGGGGGAAACATCCATATCAGAGCTTTTTGGGAGGGCCGTTTGCCGCTGCAACTGAGGAGGGTTTTCCCGGTTTTGTACGAATGGATAAAGCATGCACATTTCCCCGGGCCATTTTTCGAATGTTCTGAAGATCGGTGGAAGACTTCGGGGAACCCTTTACAACCAGATTGAACACGTCCCCATGCAGGCGCATGGACCATCCCTCCTCGGTGCGCGCGGACACCATGTTCCTCCCATTGTCCTCACCATGGTTCCGTTTTCAGTTGGCGCGGAGAAAGCCAACACGATTTCTTGCGCATGACGCGACATTTTTCCTCCCCTTGTGACTTGTTTCGCCGGGGCAAGCTAGGTTAAAACTGCTGACACCGCTGTGCCCTACACAGGGGGTATGAGGACATACTTTGGAGGCTGAGATGGTGGTGGGGTGGAGAGGAGGAGGGGACATTGGCGGGGAGAAAGCAGTTTTGACAACGTGGGGGGAAAAGCGGCTTCCTGTCCAAGTTTTTTGGTGTCCCTGGAGAAGCACATTCCCCATGGGCCGTAAAGGACATGTACTGGCCCTGACCGTATTTACAGCTCCAACGCCCGGGGGCTGCCGTGTACCTTGGAACAAACCGATAACTAAAGGACTGACCCACTTTCTTTCTACATTTTTATGAGTGCTGGTCCCTGCCTTTTTGGAAAAGAAATTAGGGTTTTTGGAACTCTCCATCTCACTCGGCACAACCCATTATTCTCAATGGTGCAAGTCCCCTTTTTAAAGTGAGGGACTCAGAAAACCAACAATTTGGGAAAGGGAGCAGGTCCTGCGCACCTTGGGGATGGTTTGGGACCATACTGTTTCTCTTTTACAATCGCCTCTCGAACGCCCTGCTGGCGCCATAGTAGCGGGGAGCAGGACATCGGACTGGGAGGGAGTAAAGAAAAACAGCTCCCTTCTGCAGAGGGGGGTGGAGCTTGCGGCTGAAATGGCATGCGTGCCACTGGCCCTGCGCTCTGCAGGGGCAGGAGGGCCACCCATCTAGCCACTTTTCTCCCAGGCCCCCGGGGTTGGTGACGCTCCATGTGTTGACGCAGGCCGTTTGCCAACGTTAGCTCCCTGGCCACCTTCATTTTTCCGCCCACAATTCTACTATCCCAAATTCGGCTCCCCGTTCTTAGCAAAAAACTCCCACACCGCCGAGAGCGATTTTAACCGCCAACGCTCCGCATGATGACACTGCCGCCGCGCCCTCGCTGACCCCTGTGCCGCTACTGTCTTTGGGCCCCGGAAGCGGGTTTTCTACCCTGGCCCCTTGGCTCCCGACCTCAAAACCCGTGCTACCCTGCTGACTCACGCCACACAACCCACTGCCGGCGCGCCCTGCCCGACGCGCAAGCTGACGCCCTCCTTTTCCTGACGATATGAGCCCTTTTCTTCACCCGGCTCCCAAGTGCGGCCTACATCATCATCTATTTTTGTTTCAAAAGTCATACTTCCTCATCACCCTCTTTGGGAACCGAGGCTGACCTCCCCACATGACCTCCCATGCCACTCTCCCCACTATACTTTGCCGCCTAGCAAAAGCGGGGATTTGGCCCCATTTCTTCGCTGCCACGTAGCGTGCTGCCCTCCTCAAAATTTTTCATCCTCGCTATTAGTGGGCTGGGCCCAACCACATAGTAGATCCCTGGGGAGGGGAAATGGATGGGGCAGAGGGGGCTAGGACAGGGAGGGCCGCTGACCCGCTCCCCCGGCCCTCCAACTAAGTGTTTGTCTGAGGGGTTCCCACCGACCTTTTGGGTGGGGTTTTCAAGTCATCGGGAGAAGAGGGTGACCTATCAACCAAACAAGAACCCTTGGGTTTTCTGAACAAAACCCCGGCCCCCTAGATGAAGCGCAGTTGTGGGGCCCCACCGAGTGACCCCTGCTCGACATCCCCTTTCTGGCGCGACCTGGCCCTTTCAGAAATTTTGTGCCACTGCCACTCGCATTTCAGAGCCTGCCCCCTCTCTGTCTGACATACTGTTTTTCAAAAATGTACAAAACTGTTTTTGAATACTGTATATGTAAATAAACCCTTTTTTTACTCCAAAGAACCCAGTAACAAGCTTGGGTAACCCTTGGGTAAAATGGGGCCCCCACAAATGGCCAGGGAAAAAATTTTCTTTAGTTCTTTACAAGCAGTGTGTTTTTTCTAAATGTAAAACCAAACAGGGTTAATTAACCTTTGCTTTAAATTTTGTACAAAAAAAAAATTTTAAAAATTCGGTTTGAAAAAAAGACGGTTTATTTTTGTCACACACCAGCAAAACAACGCTTAATTAACCCCGATGTAAATTGCGCCAAAAAATTGAGGGCCCCCCAAAAAAACTAGACGTGTTACAATTTCGTGTTTTCTACGCCCCAAAACAAGAGATACAGTTGTAATTTGCCTTTGCTTGTGAATTAGGCTACCAAAAAAAAAAAAAATAATTTGGGGTTAAAAATAGGGTTTTTTTTTTTAAGCAAACCAGCAAAAAAACGCATAATTTTTAAACCCCTGGAGTAAATTGCGCCAAAGAATTGACCCACAAACTAGTAGGTGTTACAATGCGTGTTTTTTTTACGCCACACAACAAGAAACATTGTAATTTTGCCTTTGCTTGTGAATTTGGCTACCAAAAAAAAAAATAAAATATTTGGGTTGAAAAAGACGGTTTTTTTTTTGTCAGCACACCAGCAAAACAACCTTAATTAACCCCTGGATGTAAATTGCGCCAAAAAATATACCGCCAAAATAGTAGGGTTTACAATTGCGTGTTTTTTACGCCACACAACAAGAGAACAGTGTAATTAGCCTTTCTTGTGAATTAGGGTACCAAAAAAAAATTATATATTTGGCGTTTAAAAAGACGGTTTATTTTTTTCAGCACCCCACAAACAACGCTTTAAATTAACCCTGGATGTAAATTGCCCAAAGAATTGACCGCACAAACTATGCGTGTTACAAATTTTCTGTTTTCTAAAGCCACACAACAAAATACAGTTGTAATTTGCCTTTGCTTGTGAATTAGGGTACCAAAAAAAAAAATATATATTTGGGGTTGTAAAAGAAGGTTTATTTTTTTCAGCACCCGCAAAACAAAGCTTAATTTAACCCCTGGATGTAAATTGCGCCAAAAAAAATTGAGCCGCCAAACAGTAGCGTTTTCAATTGCGTGTTTTTCCCACGCCACACAACAAGAGATACAGTTTAATTAGCCTTTGCTTGTGAATTAGGGTACCAAAAAAAAATATATAATTTTGGCTTTTAAAAAGACTTTATTTTTTTTTCAGCCCAAAAAAACCCAAAAAAAAACGCTTAATTTAACCCCCTGGATTAAATTGCGCCAAAGAATTTAGCCGCACAAACTAACTTTTTTAAAACGTGTTACAATGCGGTTTTCTATGCCCCCAACAAGAGAAACAGTTGTAATTAGCCTTTGCTTGTGAATTAGGCTACCAAAAAAAAAAATATATAAATTTTGGCGTTGAAAAAGCCCCTTTTTTTTTTGTCACACACCACAAAACAACCTTAATTAACCCCTGGGTTAAATTGCGCCAAAAATTGAGCCGCACAAAATAGTAACTTTTTTAGCGTGTTACAATTGGGGTGTTTTTTTACGCCACACAACAAGAGAACAGTTTTTAAAAGCCTTTCTTGTGAATTAGGCCTACCCAAAAAAAAAATATATATTTTGGGGTTGAAAAAAACGGTTTTTATTTTGTCAGCACAAACCCCCCAAAAAACAACGCTTAATTAACCCCCCCGGATGTAAATTGCCCCCAAAGAATTGGGGCGGCACAAACTATACGTTTACAATTGCGTTTTTCTACGCCACACAACAAGAGATACAGTTTAATACCTTTTGCTTGTGAATTAGGCTACCAAAAAAAATATATAATTTGGGGTGAAAAAGACTTTTTTTTTTGTCAGCCACACCAGCAAAACAACGCTTAATTTAAACCCCCGGATGTAAAATTTCCCAAAGAATTTAGCCGCACAAACTAGTACTTTGTAGCGTTTACAATTTGGGGTTTTCTACGCCACACAACAAGAGAACTTGAATTAGCCTTTGCTTGTGAAATTTGGCTACCAAAAAAAAATATATTTTGGCGTTTAAAAAAGACGTTTTTTTTTTGCACACACCCGCAAAACAACGCTTAATTTAACCCCGGGGAAATTGCCCAAAAAATTGACCCACAAAAATAGGGTTACAAATTTCGTGTTTCTACGCCACACAAAAAAGAATACAGTGTAATTTGCCTTTCTTTTGAATTTGGCTACCAAAAAAAAATATATAATTTGGCGTTTAAAAAGACGGTTTTTTTTTTGTCAGCACACCACAAAACAACGCTTAATTAAACCCCTGTGTAAATTGCCAAAAAAAAAATTGAGCCCACAAACAAATACGGTTACAATTGCGTGTTTTCACGCCACACAACAAGAAACATTGTAATTACCTTTTTCTGTGAATTAGGCTACCAAAAAAATATATATATATTTGGCTTTAAAAATAACGTTTATTTTTTTTCAGCACAACACAAAACAACGCTTAATTAACCCCCGGTGTAAATTTCCCAAAAGAATGAGCCGCACAAACATACGTGTTACAATTTTCGTGTTTTCTACCCCCCAAAAACAAAAGATACAGTTGAATTAGCCTTTTTCTTGTGAATTAGGCTACAAAAAAAAAAATATATATATTTGGCTTTTAAAAAGACGGTTTATTTTTGTCAGCACACCCGCAAAACAACGCTTAAATTTAAACCCCCGGATGTAAATTGCGCCAAAAAATTGAGCCGCACAAACAGTAGCTTTTTAGCGGGGTTTCAATTGCGTGTTTTCTACGCCACACAAAAAGAGATACAGTTGAAAATTTGCCTTTTTCTTGTAATTAGGGTACCAAAAAAATATTATATATTTGGCTTGAAAAAGACGGTTTTTTAATGTCAGCACACCAGCAAAAAAACGCTTAAATAACCCCTGGGTTAAAATTTCGCCAAAAAATTGAGCCGCACAAACTAGACTTTTTTAGCGGTTTTCAATTGCGTGTTTTCACGCCCCACAAAAAAGATAAGTTTTTAATTAGCCTTTGCTTTTGGGAAATTTTGCACAAAAAAAAAAAATATAATTTGGGGGTTTTAAAAAGACGTTTATTTTTGTCAGCACACCAGCAAAACAACGCTTAATTAACCCCGGATTAAATTTCGCCAAAAAATTGAGCGCACAAACAGAGGGTGTTTCAATTGCGTGTTTTCTCCCACACAACAAGAGATACAGTTTAATTAGCCTTTTCTTGTGAATTAGGCACCAAAAAAATATATAATATTTTGGGGGTTGAAAAAGACGGTTTTTTTTTTCACACACCACAAAACAACGCTTTAATTTCCCCTGGATGTAAATTGCGCCAAAGAATTGAGCCGCACAAAAAATGCTTTGTAGCGTGTTTCAATTGCGTTTTTCTACGCCACACAACAAGGATCGTTTTAAATTTGCCTTTGCTTGTGAATTTGCTACCAAAAAAAATATATATATTTGGGGTTGAAAAAGACGGGTTTTTTTTGTCACACACCACAAAACAACGTTAATTTAACCCCCGGTGTAAATTGCGCCAAAATTGAGCCGCAAAAACTAGTACGGGGTTTCAATTCGTGTTTTCTACCCCACAACAAGAGAACAGTGTAATTAGCCTTTTCTTGGAAATTTGGCTACCAAAAAAAAATATTTAAAAATTTGGCGTTGAAAAAAACGGTTTTTTTTTGTCAGCACACCCCCCAAAAAACAACCTTTAAATTTAACCCCTATGTAAAATTTCGCCCAAAATTGAGCCGCACAAACGTAGCTTTGTAGCGTGTTACAATTGCGTGTTTTCTAGCCACACAACAAGAGAACAGTTTTAATTAGCCTTTGCTTGTGAAAATTAGGCTACCAAAAAAAAAAATAATATTTGGCGTTGAAAAAAAACGGTTTATTTTTTTTCACACACCAGCAAAACAACGCTTAATTTAAACCCCCGGGGTGTAAAAATTTCGCAATAGAATTCAGCACCAAAAATGAAGGGTATTTTATTGTAAAAAAAGCTGTTTTCTTTAAAGAATAAACAGGAACTGGGGTTTAAACCCACTTGAATTGAATGTATTGCAGCGCAGTGACCACACGGATTTCAGATCCCTACCCCAAAAAAAACAGAAATAAACATTCAGGAACATCTCTGAGACAAGCTAGACACCCCACAAAATCGCTGATAAAAATCAGTTCTTCAGAAGCGCATCACCCTCAGCAGCACCTTTCCCATTCATACATGAAGGGGTGTGATCCCGCGGGGCGCCGGGCTTATATGTGCGGTGACGTCACAGAATCCCGCCGGGCTCTATTGGCTTCATCCTGCACATGTCATGCAGGGATGCCCTTCTTCCTCCCCGAGTGCTTGCCCCATTAGCCCATGTGCTCGCACCATTTTTTCAAACAAAAGCACACTTCGTTCACCCAATACCCCAAATTCGCTTCGTTTTCCCAAAACCCAAGTTTTTTTCCGAAATTCAAAGAATTCCACTTTGTTAGAAACAATTCGCCCATCCTAGGCGTAAGTGATTCAAAACCCTGCTTTGACTGATCCCTAGCTTTGAATTCATCATGCACCCCACTTGGTTTCCATCTTGCTAAGGGAAAGGTTAGAATGAATTATTGTCGCCAGTCACTTTCTTTCAGTGTGAAGAATGCACCAAGTGGGTCTGTACTTTCAAGTTTCACTGAGGTTGGGGCACACCAAGAGTACTTGGGTATGTCCTTCAATTCTTGGGCTCGAGAGAATCTCTGACCTGTTTCTGCACCCACACAAAGTCACAGTTTATTAGCTTTGATCAGAGTAGGATCTGGAATGGAGGAAGAAAAACTATGGCATGGATGAGTTTCTATTATTTCACAGATATTAATAACATATTTTACAAGGCGCTCCCTGCGCTCAACTGCTGTGGGTGAAACCTCCCTAATCTGGGCGGGCCTGAGAATAATATCTCATAAGGAGTGAGACCAGTGGGCTGCCTAGGGGTGTTTCTGACAGAATAGTGTGCAATGGGTAAGATCTCCGGCCAGGGAAGAGATGTTTCTTTGCTAGCTTTCAGAATGTTATTCTTCAGAGTGGCGTTAATTCGTTCCACTTTTCAATGGATACGGGATGTAGGAGTGTGCAGGCTCAAGGTCAGATCCTACTAGTTTCCAAATGTCTTGGTATTTCTGCATGAAGGCAGGTCATTGGTCAGATTCAATAACCATCAGGGATCCAAATCTGCATACCAATTCAATCAATTAGTTCTCTTCACGGGTGGATCTGGCAGGTCATATGATAAAACTGGGTAGGCTTCAGGCATCATGAGAACATATCTACCACCACTAGAACAACTTGTATTTTCCACTCTTGGGTAATTCAATGTGGTCAATCGGATCCCGCTGGTAAGGATATGTGGTTTAGCCAAATGCTTTTGGTGTTGGCATCTGTCCTCCTGGGTTACAAGCTATGGATATTTCACAACTTCTGCATTGTACACTGTAATAAGATTCTGGGTGCTAGGTATAGCTTATTGAATTGAAGAAAATCATCCTGGTTGTTCCTCTGTGGGTTAGTACCATGAGCCCTTGAAATACAGCTGGATATAATGCCTCTTGAGTAATCAAAGTCTATTGTCTTTACTATAGGAATCCATCATGGTGTATCTCTGCTCCCAATTCCTCTTAACTTTTCCTTTCCTTCCGGGTTTATTCGAGTTTGAAATTGTCTCATACAGGTTAACACCTGGATTCAATGTATCTTGTTCTTTGGTCCTTCTCTTTTCTTTCCTCTCTATTCTTTACCTTCTTCTTTCTTCTTCTCACCTTCTTCTTTCCTTTTTTCTTCTCACATTCTCCTTCTTTCTTCTCATCTTCTCCTTCTTTCTTCTCACATCTTCTTCTCTTCTTCTCACCTCCTCCCTCTTTCTTCTCACCTTCTCCTTCTTTCTTCTCACCTTCTCCTTCTCTTCCTTCTCTGCTACTTGTCAGCACATATACAGCCACTCCTGCTTCCTATCGAATCCTCTGCGGAAGGAGAGTGCGGCCTTTGCAGCCAAGTCTACTCTTTAGGTGCCTTCTACTTCCTCTGTCTCTGTTCTTCCATGGGCTTTAGTCTTCAAAACGGCCTCTTGAGCTAGCATTTGGAGAGCATGCATCAGAGTCTGAACGGCTTCTTGATTCTTGATGGGCGTTAATTAGCTGTCTGGAAACCTTGCAGGGGCCACTTCAGGCCAAAATCATGGGATACCTCCGTACAGTAGGCTGAGTCGGATATATCTTGTTCACGGTCTTCTTTTCGGCGAGATTACAAGCTTCGTTACAGACCAGAGTTCTGCTTCTTGGGCTGACATTCCTCGAAGGTAAAAGATGCTGCCTTCACGGTTCCTTGAGGTAACACAGCAAATTCCTGTCAAGATGGAATCGTCCTTGATCATCCGCCATATCTGGATCATCTTTGAAGAAAGGAAATAGTCTGGATTCTCCCAACTTGGATGCAAGAGGGACAGTAGGAAGATGGAAGGTTCAGCCTCCATTTGTTCAAGGCGTCTTGAAGAGGTTCATCCGACGGCAGCATGCGTCTTCATCTGTGGTAGGACTGCTCTTCATCTTCATCTTCCCACCTTGAGTTGAGGAAGCAGAGTGGCTGGGTTGAGAGTTGTAACATGCCATTAGTGTAGTAGCGATTATCTATCGACAAAGTTGAAATCGGCACGGTTTTTATGTGATCGGATTTTTTCGATACAAAATAATTTTGGTGAAAATTCTCGCGCATTATTCTATAATATCGCGCCTTTTCGGCGCTTCCCTGTCTTTTGGCGGCCAGCAAATCAGATTGCGAATAGAGCAGGGTGAGCTGGGTGTGCGACGTCATGACTGGGATGTGTATGATTGTGACTGGGTGGAAAAATCACATGACCTCGTTTTACGTAGAACAGACCGCAGGTGTATTTATAGGTGCAAAAACCACGTTTCATTATCTGTACACAATTTAATTAGGTTTTTTTTTCACTTTGGCGCAGCTCAGTTTTGTTCAAAGACCCACTTTGTTCTTACATTGGTTACAGAAACTTTTCTTGTCAACGGCAGGTGTATTTATAGGTGCAAAACCACATATATTAACAGTACTCACAATTTAATTCCGTGTTTTTCACTTGGGCGCAGCCCCACGCTTTGTTCAAAGACCCCACTTTGTACTCACAATTGGATATAGAACTTTTTAGTCACCGCAGGTGTATTTATAGTGCAAAAACCACGTTTTATTGTCCGTACACAATTTAATTAGGTTTTTTTTCACTTTGGCGTAGCTCAGTTTTGTTCAAAGACCCACTTTGTTTTTACAATAGGATACAGAACTTTTTTAGTCACCGCAGGTGTATTTATAGGTGCATAAAAAAATCCACTATTATTTGTAACGATTCAGGAGGCTGGATCCATGGACCACCGCGGCGATGCGTAAGCCTTACCAGGGAGTGGAAATCTAGGTGGGATCCGGTTTTTTCCAGAGCCCGCCGCAAAGCGGGATCTGTCTTGCTGCGGAGGGTGTCCAAGGTCACTACACTGGCGGGGCTTGCCTGCGGTGGCGGCCAAGGTGGAGGTACAGGAACGGCAGGCAGGCTCGTAGGCCGAGGACAGAAGAAGTGTCCGGTCAGGTGGCTCTGGTTCGTGGGACGGTAGACAAGCAGGTGGTAGGGGCAGGCGGCAAGGTTACGTAGACGGTAGACGTAGCAGAGGGTCGTACACAGGAAGGGCAATTATGGAACGCTAGGTACACTTTCCACCATGGGTATGGAACACCAAGGATCCGGCGAGGGCCGGAGGAAGTGACCGAGACTAAATAGGAGCAAGTGCCCAGCAATGAACAATCACGGCGCACTGCCCCTTAATTCAATTGCCGGCGCGCTGTGCGCCCGTAGGGGCGGAGCTACGCGCCGGGTCACGGCTAGAAGCCTGAGAGGGCGTGGCCGGGTAAGTGCATGCCGGCGGGGACGGGGAGGCGAGCGGACCCCGAACACGACGTACGGGACGGGGCTCCGCTCGGTGCAGGAGCACGGGCGCGCCTGCGACCCGGGACAGTGGTCGCAGGGGCGTCCGTGACATTATTAACAGTACACAATTTAATTCCGTGTTTTTCACTTTGGCGCAGCCCAGCTTTGTTCAAAGACCCACTTTGTACTCACAATAGGATACAGAACTTTTCTAGTCACCGCAGGTGTATTTATAGGTGCAAAAACCACGTTTTATTATCCGTACACAATTTAATTAGTTTTTTTTTTCACTTTGGCGCAGCTCAGTTTTGTTCAAAGACCCACTTTGTTCTTACAATAGGATACAGAACTTTTCTAGTCACCGCAGGTGTATTTATAGGTGCAAAAACCACCTATTATTAACAGTACACAATTTAATTCCGTGTTTTTCACTTTGGCGCAGCCCAGCTTTGTTCAAAGACCCATCTTGTACTTATATTACCATACAGAAATTTGCTAGTAATTGCAGGTGTATTTCATAGGTGCAAAAACCACCTTTTATTATCCGCAAACACTTCAAATAGGTGTTTTTTATACTTTGGTGCGGCCCAGTTTTGTTCAAAGAGCCACCTTGTACTTAAATTTGAATACAGAAATTTTGTAGTCACCGCAGGTGTATTTATAGGTGCAAAAACCACCGTTTGTTATCCGTATAACTTTTAAATAGCTGTATTGCACGTGGTGCGGCCCTAGTTTTTTTCAAATAGCCACGTTGTACGACAATTCTGATAGAAAAATTTTCTAGCTACTGTTCTCGTTTGTCATTGCTTCAAAAAACGCAATTTCTCATCCGTGTAACTTTTGAATAGTTTTTTGCGCTTGTTGAATCTCAGTTTGGCACACTTGTATGATAGTTTGTTGAAAACTATCAATTCCTAGTCCTACTGGGCAGTTGTAAATCCCTGGGACTGAAGGAAGAACACTGTTGATTTTGTCTTACGGTTCTTCCACCAGACCACATTTCACAAGTATTCGCTAGAAACATTTCAGTTTCTAATCCTAGTTGGCTGTAGGAAATTAGAGGGATTTAAGAATAGCTGTGATTTTCCGTCTTTTAATAAGAGACTTCCGAAAACTCTTCCATATCTTCTTAAATTTTTATCTTTCTAAACATGGAGCGAAATGCAGGTGCTAAGCGAGAAAAGAGGGATGTAGGACATGGAGGTAGAGGTACGAGAGAAGGTGCTCCTTCCAGGAAAAAAAAAAAAAAAAAGAGAGAAGGTACTCCTTCCAGTGCTGGCGACAACACGCATGCCAGCGGATCATCGGTTGTCGGTTGCAGGACCGTCAGGCCTGTCATCGGTGGGTCAGGGCCCTGTGAATCTCAGTAACGAACAGCGTCACCAATCTGTTCTTCAGTGGTTAATGCAACCTGCATCCAGCAATATTACCTCCTCGTCATCCCAGTCATGGCCACAAATGTCATCATCAGCATCCGTCCAACATGAAGCAAAGGCAGCCCAAATGTCAACTCATGTACCCACCACTGTGGATAATCCATTTTCTAAAGACCTCTTAGATGACAAAATGCGGTTGGGGTCAGAAGGCTTTTTCTAAAGACCAAGACAAAGGGATGATTTTGTCTGCTCTGACGCCCAGTTACTGATGCCATCGGGGAGGGAAGGAAGACGGTCAATGGGCAAAAATGGGGTTGTCGGTAATGCCTTTGCAGTGCCTCTTGCTTGAGCCCACATTTACTGGAGCAGAATGCAGGACGACCAAGTCCCTTTTTTATGTTGATGATTACGACTTTGCGGATCCAACGTTGTCTTTCCGCAGAATTTGCCTTCCCCAAAAGCATCAGTAGAGGCAAAAATTTTTAGGTGTTTAAAAACCACCAACATGTTAGTCACATCAGCGAATGCATGAGTTGAAAGGAGGCAACACTTCCAAAAAAGGCCACACGATGCGGGCTTCCAATACTGTCACACCCTCTGTCTCTCCCTCCTCTCCCCCGTACACCAAATTTCCCTCAGTGCCCAGTCTCTCAGAGTCATGACGGGGATCAGCCCCCGCTTCACTCCACCGAGCCGATCCCACAGCAGCCCCCAAGACCCACCTACCCTTTTTTTTTTCCCCCAGTTTGACGCCCTCACGCCGTACGCGGTCAGTCTAGCAGCCACCTTCGTTTCCAGGTTTGGGAGCAGAAGAAACACTTTAACCCAAACCCCCCCAACCCAAAAGCCTAATGTCGGCATTCCCGGGCTTTTGGCCCTTTGGGAAAAATTTGCCTTTCCGTCCGGTGGACCAGAGGGGTTCCGTCACGTCAGGCCCCTTGCCTCCCCCCCAATCCCAGATGCCGAGCAGGCATTTCTTTGCCAAAAAAACCATCTCTGCCCTGGCAGCCACGTTCATCTAAAAAATTCAAGCGCGTTGTTGCATTTGGTCCAAAAAAGTCCATTTGACCACCGACACATGGGCATAAGCACGGCCAACCCCTATATCTATTGGAAGCTCACTGGTGAGCTGGGTATGTCTCTGGTTGGGGGTGGTGGGGTCTCAGGTAGGCGCACCTCTTCAAAAACCGAGGGTGGTGCAGGGTTTTTTCCCCCAAGGTCCTTGGGGGCATCACGTGCCAGAGAAACCAGGCGTGTTAAATTAATCTGTCTTGGGACCTCCCCACACAGGTCAGGGCTGTGGACGGCTCTGCAACGAACCGAGGTGGCTGGGGACAAGAAACCTTTTTGCCGGGAAGGTGGTGTGCGATAACGGTCGAAATCTGCTGCCACCCTTAAGACGGTAGGTGGGGGCAATCCCTTGCCTGGGGAATGCATTTTAACCGTCGTCCAGAAATTTCTAAAAACGCTACCCCGGGGTTTGGGTGCCTGTAAGGAAGGTCGAGGTCTGAGTTTTGCACTTCCGCCGTTCGCACCCGCTTCGTCCCCCTGGCTGGTTTCACGTCAGTGCCCCCACGTCAACCCTCTCTTTTTTGACTGGCAACATGCTGGAATTTCCCCCCCAACATGCTCCAGGATTGTGGCAGGGGCGCAATGCCATAACCCGTACGAAGGACATATGGCCCCGACAAGCAATGCGGACCTTGGGGTGTTGAACCCCCGAGAGTGGGGGCAGTTGAAAAAGCTTGCACCTCCTTGCCAGTTTTTAAAAAAGCCACCCAAAAAGGTCAGTGGGGACTGCCTTTCAGCATGGGGATTGTGGTGATCTTGTTCTGGGCGATCGTTGGACACTCTGAAAACAGGGGCCACCCGCGGGAGGGGGAGACGGACAAGTGGGACCGGGCCTTTCTTCCCTCGAATCCACAAGGCCCGACAGTTTCACAATTTTATCGGTCTTCATTTGGGATTATTCGGGGGCCAGGGCAGTCAAGGCGGGCATCAGCTCCAGGTGCATCATCTGAGGCAAGTCAGGGCTGTGTTTAAGCTGTGCCGGAGGGAAACGGGGGGGGGAGGTATTCCTAGACACCGACGTTTCCGACTCCTGCCTTTGGAAAAAGGTTTGGGGTAAATTTAGGGGGGGAGGGAAGATGAGGAAGATCAGTTTGCTAGTCCCCCCGACCCGAGGGTTGGGAAATAAAGGCTCCATCTTCACATGGTGCTTGGAGTCCATTTCTCAAATGATCCTCGCATTAAGGCCATCAAAATGAAAAAAAAAAGTTGGGTGGGACCCTCCTTCCCGGTACAAAACAAAACTCAGCACTTTCCCTTCCCCCCCACCCAAAAAGAGAGTAAAATGCGGAAATGGAGACCTTTCGATTGATCAAAGGGGACATCTCCTTCTTTAAATGTCCCGGTGGAAAAACGTCAGCGACATGACGCAGTAAGTGCCAAGCGGTAGCGGCAGCAGAAAAGGGGCAATGTGGAAAAAAACCCTAATGGGTACCTCTGGCAATCTTATTTACCACCCACCAATGCATGGCACACTTTACAACACACAGAGACCACTTAGATCATGGTGAGACTTTTGCGTTCAACCCCATTTTTTTGGAGTTTTCGGACCCAATCGACTTCGGGGTACCAAAATGGTAAATGGCCCGGGGTCGCCCTACGCCAAAAGGGGGTTGTCTCCCCCAGAAAGCCACGTCTATGTGAGCGGTCTCAGCAAGCTGGAGGAGCTTTCAGACAAGCACCCTCCGGCTTTCCACCGGGTAATGTGGATGTTTTGATTTCATCAAGATGAACAGGCATGGATTTTTTTTGGCCCCAATTGTCGGGGGTCACCGTTTTTTGCCGGTCACTTCACATTTCCCCTTCAAACGAAATGGTCCTCTTGAAAAAATGTTTTTAAAATGATCATTTCCTTGCAATTTTTATTTCAGTTCCCCCAAAAAATCTTTTGTGGTTTTGCTGTGAGGAACTGTAAAGACACCCAAAAAGGGTTTTTGACAAAACCCTATTCCCTTTTCTACTTATTTTAACTTTTTCGCATTGTCAATGGTTTTGAGTCATGTTTTGAGAGCGATTTTTTTGACTATCGCATCGGTCGATATTCGTATCGGCAATTTTTCAAAAATTTTTCCAATAGTGATAAATAGTTATCGCCGATGACCTTAAAGTTATGGGGAGGGAAAAACACCCTTCTTTTACAACCAAACAGGGGTGGGGGAAGGGAATTAACATCCCAAAACAAAGGAAATGTTACAATTTTGGCAACCACCCCTTAGGTTTTAAAAGCCACAGAAAAAAAACTCACAGACCTTCACTACCCGTCTTTTACCACAGCAGCCCCTTAAACCCGCATGACCCCCAAATTAAAAATGCCAAAGGGATATGATTTGAACCCTCATTTTTTTTGAACTGGACATTTAATTCCCTGCCTGGAACGAGCATGACCCCCAAACCCGCATGCTCCCTTTTTTAAAAAATGAGGAAAAAGGGGTCTTTTTAACCCCCATTTTAGTTGAACTGGACATTGCATATCGTCCTGTACCGAGAATGACCTT
>JAODAL010033473.1:0-45525 GCA_025379985.1 Phyllomedusa bahiana
AAATAAAAGACCCCTCCCCTGTATACAGTAATACCCCCTCCCCCTGTACACAGTATATATACCCCTCCCCCTGTACACAGTATATATACCCCTCCTCCTGTATACAGTATATACACCCCTCCTCCTGTATACAGTATATACACCCCTCCTCCTGTATACAGTATATACACCCCTGCCCCTGTACACAGTATATATACCCCTCACCCTGTATACAGTATATATACCCCTCCTCCTGTATACAGTATATACACCTCCCCTCATGTATACAGTATATATACCCCTCACCCTGTATACAGTATCTATACCCCTCCTCCTGTATACAGTATATACACCTCCCCTCATGTATACAGTATATATACCCCTCACCCTGTATACAGTATATATACCCCTCCTCCTGTATACAGTATATACACCCCTGCCCCTGTACACAGTATATATACCCCTCACCCTGTATACAGTATATATACCCCTCCTCCTGTATACAGTATATACACCTCCCCTCAAGTATACAGTATATATACCCCTCACCCTGTATACAGTATATATACCTCTCCTCCTGTATACTGTATATATACCCCTCCCCTTGTACACACTATATATACCCCTCACCCTGTACACAGTATATACACCCCTCCTCCTGTATACAGTATATACACCCCTCACCCTGTATACAGTATATATACCCCTCACCCTGTATACAGTATATACACCCCTCCTCCTGTATACAGTATATATACCCTTCCTCCTGTATAAAGTATATATACCCTTTCTCCGGTATAAAGTATATATACCCCTCCGCCTGTACACAGTCTATATACCCCTCACCCTGTACACAGTATATATACCTCTCCTCCTGTATACAGTATATATACCTCCTCCCCTTGTACACACTATATATACCCCTCAACCTGTAAACAGTATATACACCTCTCCTCCTGTATACAGTATATACAACCCTCACCCTGTATACAGTATATACACCCCTCCTCCTGTATACAGTATATATACCCTTCCTCCTGTATAAAGTATATATACCCCTCCTCCTGTATACAGTATATACACCCCTCCCCCTGTACACAGTATATATACCCCTCACCCTGTACACAGTATATATACCCCTCCTCCTGTATACAGTATATATATCCCTCACCCTGTACACAGTATATATAAACCTCCTGTATACAGTATATATATCCCTCCCCTGTACATAATATATGTATCCCCCTCCTGTATACAGTATATGTATCCCCCCTCCTGTGTACAGTATATGTACAACTCCCCTCCTGTATACAGTATATATACCCCTTCCCTCCTGTATACAGTATATATATCCCTCCCCCTGTATAAAGTATTTGTATCCCCCCTCCTGTAAACAGTATATATATACCCCTCCTGTATACAATATATATACACCATCTCCCTACATACAGTATATATACACCATCTCCCTGTATTAGGGGCGTTGCTAGGGTCCCAAAATATCCGAGGCCCGGGCCCTCTGTGTTATGTTTTGCTCAGTAGGGCTGGGTTCACAAGCCATTTTTCACACCACATTGTGAGCTGCGGATGTATTTGTTCTTCTCACTAATTTTCTGTCAGAGCTGACAAATTTGTATTTTCAAAAGAGCTCACCTGCCTGTGACAGTGTAATACCCCAAATAACAGTCACCAAATAATCCACCGATACATGGAGCCAATATACCAGACGCATGATTACTACTAAAGGCCAAAATAATCCCGCCAGAACCCTGACCGGAACGCAACCCCCACAGTGACTATCAGCTGTACACAGGCTCTGAAGACATATACCACCACCATAACAGGGACCATATAGTGGTAGACACCAGTGTACACAGGATCTCTGAAGACAAATACCACCGCCAAGATAGTGACCATATAGTGGTAGACACCAGTGTACAACAAGGCTCCGCAGGCAGTATATTACCCCATAACAGTGACCATATAGTGGTAGACACCAGTGTACACAGGCTATGAAGACATATACCACGCCATACAGGGACCATATAGTGGTAGACACCAGTGTACACAGGCTAATGAAGACAATATACCACCTGCCATACAGTGACCATATAGTGGTAGACACCTGTGTACACAGGATATGAAGACATATACCACCGCCATACAGTGACCATATAGTGGTAGACACCTGTGTACACAGGCTCTGCAGGCTGTATATTACCGCCATACAGTGACCAGATAGTGGTAGATACCAGGTAACACGGCTTCTGAAGCATATACCACCGCCATACAGTGACCAGATAGTGGTAGATACTAGTTTGTATGTAGGCTCTGCAGAAGTGTTTAACACTGCAGTTACATTTAGTGATTTACAGGAGACGCCTCTGAAGGTGTTCTCTTTCCCTTTCTCTTCTACATCTGTTCCAGACGCCATGATGACTTCTCCCAGCCACGAGTCTTCACTGTAGAATGTACAAAACCAACATCTTGGACTCCTTACTTTATCAGCAATTCTTTACCAATTCCTATCTCTATACAAACCTCCATCTACAGCGCCCCAAATGGTAAGAATTATCCCCTTGTGCCCCAAACGGCTATGGGGCTCCCATTTGTGCACCAAGTCTTAGTCTTTTATTGTAAACCACTATAGGAAGTAGTGAAATTCCCTGAGACAGTATGTAGGTACACCCCCAAACTAGGTAGGCAGTTCTCAATTAGGTAGTTGTATAGTGCCCCATTAGGTAGGTAAATTAGTAGAAAGGTAGTTATATAGGCCTCAGAATAGAAATAGAAGTAGAAATATAGATCGCTATTATGCAGTTATAAAGGTCTCTGTAGTAGTTGTAGGCCCCCTTAGGTAAATATTTTCCCCCTGTAGCCAGGTAGTAGCCCCCTGTAGCCAGGTAGCTGCCCATTGTAGCCAGGTAATTCCCCTTGTAGTTAGGTAGCAGCCCCCTTTAGCCAAGTAGTTGCCCCCTCTAGCCAGATTATTAGCCCCTGTAGCCAGGTATTATCCCCCTGTAGCCAGGTATTATCCCCCTGTAGCCAAGTTACTGCCCCCTGTAGCCAAGTTACTAGCCCCCTGTAGCCCGGTGATTAGCCCCCTGTAGCCAGACTAGCCCCCTTTAGCCAGGTTACTGCCCCCTATAGCCAGGTTACTGCCCCCTATAGCCAGGTTATTAGCCCTGTAGCCAGGTTACTGCCCCCTGTAGCCAGGTTATTAGCCTCCTGGGCTGGCAGAGATTGCCGGCTTATATATACACCTCCCCTCCTATATACAGTATATACACACTCTCCCCCTGTATACACTATATATACCCATCCTCCTGTATACAGTATATCTCCCTCCCCTTCTATACAGTATATATACACCATCTCCCTGTATTAGGGGCATTGCTAGGGCCCAAAACATCCGAGGCCCGGGCCCTCTGTGTTATGTTTTGCTCAGTAGGGCTGGGTTCACAAGCCATTTTTCACACCACATTGTGAGCTGCGGATGTATTTGTTCTTCTCACAAATTTTCTGTCAGAGCTGACAAATTTGTATTTTCAAAAGAGCTCACCTGCCTGTGACAGTGTAATACCCCAAATAACAGTCACCAAATAATCCACCGATACATGGAGCCAATATACCAGACGCATGATTACTACTAAAGGCTCAAATAATCCCGCCAGACCCTGACCGAACGCGACCCCCACATGTGACTACCAGCTGTACACAGGCTCTGAAGACATATACCACCGCCATACAGTGACCATATAGTGGTAGACACCAGTGGACACAGGCTCTGAAGACATATACCACTGCCATACAGTGACCATATAGTGGTAGACACCAGTGTACACAGGCTCTGCAGGCTGTATATTACCGCCATACAGTGACCAGATAGTGATAGACACCAGTGTACACAGGCTATGAAGACATATACCACTGCCATACAGGGACCATATAGTGGTAGACACCAGTGTACACAGGCTATGAAGACATATACCACCGCCATACAGTGACCATATAGTGGTAGACACCAGTGTACACAGGATATGAAGACATATACCACCGCCATACAGTGACCATATAGTGGTAGACACCTGTGTACACAGGCTCTGCAGGCTGTATATTACAGCCATACAGTGACGAGATAGTGGTAGATACCAGTGTACACAGGCTCTGAAGTCATATATTACCGCCATACAGTGACAGATAGTGGTAGACACTAGTTGTATGTAGGCTCTGCAGAAGTGTTTACACTGCAGTTACATTTAGTGATTTACAGGAGATGCCTCTGAAGGTGTTCTCTTTCCCTTTCTCTTCTCCATCTGTCCCAGACGCCATGATGACTTCTCCCAGCCACGACTCTTCACTGTAGAATGTACAAAACCAACATCTTGGACTCCTTTCTTTATCAGCACTTCTTTACCAATTCCTATCTCTATACAAACCTCCATCTACAGCGCCCCAAATGGTAAGAATTACCCCCTTGTGCCCCAAACGGCTATGGGGCTCCCATTTGTGCACCAAGTCTTAGTCTTTTATTGTAAACCAATATAGGAAGTAGTGAAATTCCCTGAGACAGTATGTAGGTACACCCCCAAACTAGGTAGGCAGTTCTCAATTAGGTAGTTGTATAGTGCCCCATTAGGTAGGTAAATTAGTAGAAAGGTAGTTATATAGGCCTCAGAATAGAAATAGAAGTAGAAATATAGATCGCTATTATGCAGTTATAAAGGTCTCTGTAGGTAGTTGTAGGCCCCCTTTAGGTAAATATTTTCCCCCTGTAGCCAGGTAGTAGCCCCCTGTAGCCAGGTAGCTGCCCATTGTAGCCAGGTAATTCCCCTTGTAGTTAGGTAGCAGCCCCCTTTAGCCAAGTAGTTGCCCCCTCTAGCCAGATTATTAGCCCCTGTAGCCAGGTATTATCCCCCTGTAGCCAGGTATTATCCCCCTGTAGCCAAGTTACTGCCCCCTGTAGCCAAGTTACTACCCCCTGTAGCCAGGTTATTAGCCCCCTGTAGCCAGACTAGCCCCCTTTAGCCAGGTTACTGCCCCCTATAGCCAGGTTACTGCCCCCTATAGCCAGGTTATTAGCCCTGTAGCCAGGTTACTGCCCCCTGTAGCCAGGTTATTAGCCTCCTGGGCTGGCAGAGGTTGCCGGCTTATATATACACTCCCCCCCTGTATACACTATATATACACTCACCCCCTGTATACACTATATATACCCATCCTCCTGTATACAGTATATCTCCCTCCCCTTCTATACAGTATATATACCACACCCCCTCTATACAGTATATATACACCCCTCGCCCTGTATACAGTATATATACACCCCTCCCCCTGTACAGTATATATACACCCCTCCTGTATACAGTATATATAAACCGCCCCCTGTAAACAGTATATATATACTACCCTCACCCTGTAGAGAGTATATATACACCTCCCCCTGTATACAGTATATATACACCTTCCCCTGTATACAGCATATATACACCTTCCCCTGTATACAGTATATATACCCCTCACCCTGTATAAAGCATATATAAACCCCCTCCTGTATACAGCATATATACCCTTCCTGTATACAGTATATTTACCCCTCCTCCTCCTGTATACAGTATATACACACCTCCTGTATACAGTATATATACACCATCTCCCTGTATACAGTATATATACCACACACCTTCTCCTGTATGCAGTATATATACACCTCCCTCTGTATACAGTATATATTCCCCCTTCTGCATATAGTATATATACACCTCTCCTCCTGTATACAGTATATATACACCTCCCCCTGCATAGAGTATATATACTCCTCCTCCTGTATACAGTATATACACACCTCCTCCTGTTTACAGTATATACACATCTCCTCCTGTATACAGTATATATACATCCCTCCTGTATACAGTATATATACTACCCTCACCCTGTATAGAGTATATATACACCTCCTCCTGTATATAGTATATATACACCTTCCCCTGTATACAGTATATATACACCCCTTTAGCCAGGTTACTGCCCTCTATAGCCAGGTATTTGCCCCCCTCTAGCCAGGTTATTAGCCCTGTAGCCAGGTTATAAGCCTCCTGGGCTGGCAGAGGTTGCCGGCTTAGGAGATCCAGGGGGTGATGAAAGTCGTGCGTTACGCCCCATGCGCGGTGAGCGCTGTACATACAGGGGAGAAGGCAGGAGGGGAACGATTGTATATATACACCTCCCCTCCTGTATATACTATATATACACACACATCTCCAGTATACAGTATATATACCCCTCCTCCTGTATATATTACATACACCTCCTCCTGTATACAGTATATATACACCATCTCCCTGTATACAGTATATATGTTGTAGATGAGACCACAAAAGGGCTCTACTTTCCAGCAGGGGACCAAATCAGTATATTAGTAGGCACGTACCAAGAAATCTCAGCCTGACACTTTCTCAGACAAAAGAGTTCTGCTCAGTTTATTACACACTCAAGGTTTTTTACAGATCAGGGGTGTACACCTTCCTTAAGCAACATCCACCCTCTTGATTGGCTCTTCTTATCTACATTTTAAATGATCCTCCTTTCTCTTTGTTTGAGAGAAGAAAAATATCTAAGGTGAGCAGCCATCTTGGCTTATCAGGGTGTGTCTGAACACAGACGCCATCTTGTGAGTGGAATAGACATTATACATAATACATTCTATAACAGTTATCCTTTACAAGCAGATTATATATGCGGCCATTTGCTAGCACATTAAAAAGTGTATGGTTATACAGGCAGCTTTTACGTACAATATATAAAGACGTGGGAGGTATTATACTGATTAATACATTAAAATAGAGACACAAAGGATCACACATATATAACCTATGTTCCCATCCACAACACCTTCTCCGTTGCTACGCCCTCCTGTCCCTCCTCCGTCGCTTCCTCCTCCTCACGCCCTCCTGTCCCTCCTCCGTCGCTTCCTCCTCCTCACGCCCTCCTGTCCCTCCTCCGTCGCTTCCTCCTCCTCACGCCCTCCTGTCCCTCCTCCGTCGCTTCCTCCTCCTCACGCCCTCCTGTCCCTCCTCCGTCGCTTCCTCCTCCTCACGCCCTCCTGTCACCTCCGTCACTTCCTCCTCCTCACGCCCTCCTGTCCCTCCTCCGTCACTTCCTCCTCCTCACGCCCTCCTGTCCCTCCTCCGTCGCTTCCTCCTCCTCACGCCCTCCTGTCCCTCCTCCGTCACTTCCTCCTCCTCACGCCCTCCTGTCCCTCCTCCGTCGCTTCCTCCTCCTCACGCCCTCCTGTCCCTCCTCCGTCGCTTCCTCCTCCTCACGCCCTCCTGTCCCTCCTCTGTCGCTTCCCCCTCCCATACACAACAGTCCCCCCTTGAGACTTTGGTCTCATTTTAATCTTTCCCTTGGGACCTTGACACCACGGGACAAAGCTGTGTAGAAGTGTCCCAACCTATGAAACTCCCGCTAGTCAGAGAGGGTTGGGCTCAATACTTTCCCCCATCTGGTGATCCACTATCACTACACTCCCTACACAATACTTCTTACTAGGGAGACGTCCTCTCTCTTGGGCAGGCACATGTTGTGGCAATGGTCCAAAAGGTGTCTCAATGTCCATGTCATTATAGGAGCCGGGCTTTGGACAGCTGTAGGGTATGGTAATGTTGCTGTCATCGTAGAAGCCAGGCCGTGGACAACTGTTCATCATAATGGGAATGCTTTCAGCCACAGCTCTTCCAAGTACTTTCCTCGAACATGGAAAGATACAACAAACAATTAGGGCAAGAATGAGCAAAATGCAGACAATCACAATCCCCATTTGTACTAAAACTCCCTGCCATCCCTTCAACCAACCGAACCAGTCTCCCCAAGGGTCAGTGATACCCGAGTTCCTTTTGAGTTCGTTGGAAAGATCTGGCACCTTTCTAATGGCCACAGTCACTTTACCGTTCGGTCCTGTATTGTCTGGGATAAATGTACAGCAGGTTTCTCCAATCATTTTGCACACTCCTCCCTTCTCACCCAAAACCACCATGTCAGGGCATCCTGTTCTGCCAGCCTCCAGCAGAGGTTTTCCCCTCCTGAACTGCCAGGCTTCAGCAGAGGTTGGCTCCTCCTGATCTGCCAGGCTACAGCAGAGGTTGTCTCCTCCTGATCTGCCAGGCTACAGCAGAGGTTGTCTCCTCCTGATCTGCCAGGCTACAGCAGAGGTTGTCTCCTCCTGATCTGCCAGGCTACAGCAGAGGTTGTCTCCTCCTGATCTGCCAGGCTACAGCAGAGGTTGTCTCCTCCTGATCTGCCAGGCTACAGCAGAGGTTGTCTCCTCCTGATCTGCCAGGCTACAGCAGAGGTTGTCTCCTCCTGATCTGCCAGGCTACAGCAGAGGTAGTGGCCTCCTGATCTGCCAGGCTACAGCAGAGGTTCGGTCCTCCTGATCTGCCAGGCTACAGCAGAGGTTGGGTCCTCCTGATCTGCCAGGCTACGGCAGAGGTTGTGTCCTCCTGATCTGCCAGGCTACAGCAGAGGTTGTCTCCTCCTGATCTGCCAGGCTACAGCAGAGGTTGTCTCCTCCTGATCTGCCGGGCTACAGCAGAGGTTGGGCCCTCCTGATCTGCCGGGCTACAGCAGAGGTTGTCTCCTCCTGATCTGCCAGGCTACAGCAGAGGTTGTCCCCTCCTGATCTGCCAGGCTACAGCAGAGGTTGTTCCCCCTGATGTGCCAGGTTTAAGCAGTGGTTGGGTCCTCCTGATCTGCCAGGCTACAGCAGAGGTTGGGTCCTCCTGATCTGCCAGGCTACAGCAGAGGTTGTCTCCTCCTGATCTGCCAGGCTACAGCAGAGGTTGTCTCCTCCTGATCTGCCAGGCTACAGCAGAGGTTGGGCCCTCCTGATCTGCCAGGCTACAGCAGAGGTTGTCTCCTCCTGATCTGCCAGGCTCCAGCAGAGGTTGTCTCCTCCTGATCTCCCAGGCTACAGCGGGAGGTCGGGCCATCCTGATCTGCCAGGCTACAGCAGAGGTTGGGGCTTCCTGATCTGCCAGGCTACAGCAGAGGTTGGGCCCTCCTGTTCTGCCAGGCTACAGCAGAGGTTGTCTCCTCCTGATCTGCCAGGCTACAGCAGAGGTTGTCTCCTCCTGATCTGCCAGGCTACAGCAGAGGTTGGGCCCTCCTGATCTGCCAGGCTACAGCAGAGGTTGTCTCCTCCTGATCTGCCAGGCTACAGCAGAGGGTGTCTCTCCTGATCTGCCCGGCTAACACCCAGGGTTGGGCCCTCCTGATCTGCCAGGCTACAGCAGAGGTTGTCTCCTCCTGATTCGCCGGCTACAGCAGAGGTTGTTCCTCCTAAATCTGCCAGGCTACAGCAGAGGTTGTCTCCTCCTGATCTGCTAGGCTACAGCAGGGTTGTCTCCTCTTGATCTGCCAGGCTACAGCAGAGGTTGTCTCCTCCGATCTGCCAGGCTACAGAAAGGGTTGTCTCCACTGATGTGCCAGGCTACAGCAGAGGTTGTCTCCTCCTGATCTGCCAGGCTACAGCAGAGGTTGGGCCCTCCTGATCTGCAGGCTACAGCAGAGGTTTTCTCCTCCTGATCTGCCAGGCTACAGCAGAGGTTGGGTCCTCCTGATCTGCCAGGCTACAGCAGAGGTTGGGTCCTCCTGATCTGCCAGGCTACAGCAGAGGTTGGGTCCTCCTGATCTGCCAGGCCCTGTAGGGCATCTCTCGGGTACTTTACAAATCTCTGCTGGTTGTAATATATGTAGTTTATGCAATCTACATTCTTATTAACAGTAACTATCGGTAGCAGAATTTCAAACCCAGCGGCCACTTGGTCCCTTGCCTTAAACTCATCAGGGACCCCCCTTGGGACTCCTATAGCATCAATATACACATGGGGTCAAAACTGCCCTTTGGGGTGACTCTCATTCTGCACCTGGCTTTCACTGTCTCAGTGGTGTGGCTATCCTGGCACATTATCCAGTTACCCTCCAACTTAGTCCTGACTTTGAGATTTCCACATATCCAATATACAACCCCTATGGAGAGTATTTGATTCTGCAATTTGTTGCTACTGATGTTACTATATGTGGAGTAATACCCTTTAGTGGTAAAGTTACCCAGGAATCTGCCATTTCCCATACTACAGGTATAGCAGGCGTAATTATCTGGCTAAACTGTAGTCCCAACCCCTCGGCCTTCATGTTTTGGTGGTGATCAGGTACCTGGCCTTCCATTCCTCACAGTCAGTGTGGTTTGTAGTGGAGTTGGTGTACAGACTAAGAAGACACTCCTGTGCTAATACAGGAATATCTAGAGGGACAGTGCCCATATGGGGCCAGCGGGCTGAGCGACTTTAACAGTTTGTTTTATTGTTTGGCTGGCTGTATACTTTAACCATTCCAGCACAAGTTCTTATCCGAAAACCCCGGTCTCTACCCATATGGTGTCCTTCAGAGGTGGGATAGCTATGGCTGTCATGCTTGAGAAGTCTGTACTGGGGCATAAGTGGGTTTACCGGTTTTGGGTGCTGGGACTCCCAACCATTTCCCTGGGTCTGTTATTCATATCTTTCGCTGGATTTTCTCTCGAAATCCCGTGCCCTCTAGCTATTTTATGTTCCAGGACATATATGCCTCTCAGTCTCTTGAGGGTTTTCAATGGTTAAGGTTAGGGGCATGCTTTCACCTGATATTCCCTGTTTATCTTTCCTGTTTAAAGCAGTCTGTGGTCTATATCCCCAGTCATCCCTGGTATTCCATCCTACTGCACCCATTTAGTAGCGGGGAGCGTCCCCAGTACTCGTCAGTCACCACACAAGTATATACCCCGTGCAGTGGAAGATTGTTCATTGTAGATGTTGCACTGTATGGGGACAACATACTACATCACAAAATAAAAAAGGGAATATGTGGCTACATGAGCATGGATGAGTTAAACCAAAGGTGACCATCCCTCTTCCTTGGTACTGGTCACGATGGGTTCTCCCCAAAGAATCAAAGCAAACATAGCAAACTTAACATCAGTAAACGCAGATCTGTTTAAATCTCCGGGGCTGGAGCGTCTTGAAAGCGCGCAGCGTGGAACCAGTTGGGCTTTCCTGCCACCTTGACAGATGTGGTCGTGGTCAGCAGGACTTGGTACGGCCCCTCAGACCTTGGCTCTAGGGTTTTACACACAAACTTCTTCACGTAGACCCAGTCTCCAGGCTGTAGCTTATGAGCAGCAACGTCTAAGTCTGGAATGGAAAACTCTAGAATGCATTAGCGACAACTCTGTAAATGCAGTCCAATAAGAGGTCATAGCATCGTTTTGTAGCTACAACTGCTGAGGGAAATATGCACCTAGCCTTAGGGCACTGCCTAACAGGATCTCATAGGGAAAGAGAGCTAACTATCCCCGGGGCGTGTGCCTGGCTCTAACCAAGCTAATGGGCGGGGTTTGTTGGCCAAGGGCATGCCGGTTTCTCTTGCCGCTTTAAGCATCTGTGCTTTCAGAGTCCCGTTCCATGTCCCCATTGCACTACAGCTGGGTTTATCGCCCGTGGCAAGCAGGGTCGCCTACCTACTCAATATAGACTGTTCTCTTCGTTCTTCTTGGCTTCCTTCTTTTTCCAGCTTTCCTTTTCCTCCAGTGGAGCTTGTTCCTGCATCTTGGCCAGCAGTCTCCTTGCGGGTTGGGTGTAAGTTTCCTTTTGCACCACTGACAGCTGACTTGCTTCCCCTTTCTCACCTCCTGCGGCCTGTGTGGCTGCTTGGTCAGCCAAGTGGTTTCATCTTGCCTCTTCTGTATTCAGCTTCCCATGTGCCTTTTCAGTATAGCCACTGTCCATGGAGGCAGCAGTGCATCCATCAGGACATGAATGGCTTGTCCATGTTTCACTGGGGTTCCCGCAGCCGTGAGAAATCCTCGTGCTTTCCAAATAGGTCCAAAGTCATGGGCGACCCCGAAAGCGTATCTTGAGTCCGTACATATGTTGGAGGTTTTGCCTTCTGCCAAACGTCATGTTGCCGTCAATGCCTCTAATTCTGCTTCTTGGGCTAATTTATGCGATGGCAGACTTCTGACTTCCAACACTGCGTGTGATGTGGTCACGGCATATCCCGTGTGAAATCGTCCTGCACTGTCTGCAAATCAGGATCCATCCACAAAAAGAACCATATCCAGGTTCAAATAAAAGGTCAACCCTCTTCATGATTTTAAGCAATCATGGCTTTCTTTATGTGCACCGGATTCTTTCGAAATTCCTCTTATCTTCATTCCCCCCTTGAGGAAGGGGAAAATTTAAGGTTTGGGTGGATGAAGAACACAACAGCGCAGAAGGGTGACATTATCCAGCAGAAGGCGAAAACACTGAAGCCTGAGACGCTGTGCTGATGAGAGATGTTGCGGTTGAGAATGGCGGAGATGTCACGTGGAGGCAGAAAGATGAGGGAGTGTCCCACTACAATATCCGCTGTTTTATCCAGCAGCACTTGGGCTCCAAATACAGCTTATAAACTGGAAGGTCCTCCCCTTGCAGATGGGTCCAGCCTTGCAGAGTAGTCTCCAACTGATCTGTTTCGGCCTGCATGGGCCTGCGCTAGAGCTCCCAGGGTATGTCCTTCCCTTTCCGATACAAAGAGCTTGAAGGTCTTCTGGTAGTCTGGGATGCCTAGTGCAGGAGTACTGGCAATAGCTTTCTTCAGCTTCGGAAAGGACTCCAAGCATCTTATCAAGGTGGAAGGGAGTTGTCTTCACTGCCTCATACCAGAATTTGCACGAGAGTGGATATCCCTGTCCTATGGATGCTGGGCTTCAGGAATAGGACAGACATCAGGAGCAGGGTGCGAGTATCTAGCTTGTGGTGTTCTCCTCCTCTTGTTTTATGGGGGGCCAGTGTCCTGCTCTGTTGCAGTTCAAACAAGTAAGCTGTGGTCTTGGCTTGTAGGCTCCAGGGTCCTCACATACGTCGGCCACCATCCCAGGAGCAGGCTTTCATCCCACATGTCCCGCAGGCAGATTGTTCTCGATGCTTTTTGCAACTAGAAGCACCACATCTCTTGGTAGAGTCTTGTACTCAGGCCGAACCATCTTCAGCTGTTCCTTCATAGGTTCCAACAGGCCATCCATTTGGTCCTGGTCAGCATCCGAGCATGTGGTTTCTCAAATGGAGGCGAATCCCAGATGAGAGAACATCTGAGACATACGTGCATGGTATTCCTCCTAATGTTGGTCGATGTCTTTCAGCGTCAGCTGTTCACATTACACTCTGGAGGCAGCAGTGATCTCATCCATATCTGATGGCTTGATGAGGGATTCGGCCACAATAGGCCCGTCTGAAAACCCCTGCTTTAACTTTTGACAAGGACCATTAAATCTTTCTAGGTGTCTGTGTAGTTCTTCAGACCTGGACTATCTTCCTGTAATAGGGCTAGGTTGTTTTCAGGGTCCGGGTAATTCAACCCGTTAAGACAGACACTTGACTCGGTGGGAATGTAACATAATATGTTCGGGGCTTCGCACCCCCCCCCCTCCCCTTGCAGTGAGACCTGTGGATAAGGGGGTTTGCCCTAGTCAATGCCTGGAGCCTCTCCATGGTCAGCTGACTGCTCCTCCAATGTCCTTCGGGATGTTTCTGTGCAGTGGGTCAGCTGGGGGTGCTTCCTGCAGCAGCAAGCGACGTTTTTCCCTGACTTGTAGTATTGAGCTCAGCTGCTCGTTCTTCCTCCTCCCTTGTCATCCTCATGCTGTTAGAGCCTGCTCCCACTGTATCTTCTTCTCCCAGTACCATGAGGTTCTCCACTGTAGGGCTGGCTGGGTTTCGTCACCATATATCCCCAGTATTCTCATCCAGAATTGGAAATACAGTGCTGTGTGCTACCATCTCGGTCCCGGAAGTGCAAGTGGTGACCCCGGGAGGGGCGGGCATTAACTCAGAAGGAAGAGGATGTGACATCCTACTGGGAGCAGTAGGCGGGGCTGGAGTAGGAAGTGACATAGAAGGGGCGACAACTGGCACAAGTGACTTCAGGGGTGTTGCTACACTAGGGGCAGGAGCCGTGGGTTGGGCTACAGGAGGCGAGGTATTGTTGTGTACAGTTGTGGGGGCGGGCAATGGCACCAGAGGTTCCGGTATTCTAGGCATAGTGGGTGTAATAAGTGGAGCTGAATTGGTAGGCAATGCTAAAATAGCTAAAACAGGGATGGCTTGTGATGCAGATGGGCCGTCTTTGAGGCGTGATGTTCCACAGTTACAACACCCCACTCTCCACCCCTGGTTGAACACATCACACCTCCCACAAACCCAGGAATTCAGCTCTCCGCCATTACAGGGCGGTGGCATCACACTTCCCTTTGTTTCAGAAACTTCTCCTGGGGGATGGTACAAATAGGCAGCTGCACCCCCAGGGCCCCACCCTTCTTTATGAATCCAAATAGCCACACTGTACCAGGATTCAGCCATCAACAACATTCCAAAATCCTTCAATCTACCTTCTTTCTGTATTAACCCTCAGACATTTTCATAACCTTATCACAAATGCTTTCTGAGGTCTTAAATCACACTTCAACTACTTGCAAATGCTTCTGATTACTTCACTCCTCTAATATTCAGGCTTGAGCCATCTAAGCACTTTCATCAAATCCTTCACTTACTGAAGCCTCTCTGATTCTTCCTATCAACAATGAAACTCAGATCTAATATTCTTAGTTCCCTCTAAAACCAGCAGATGGCACTGTGCACTAACCCAAAATATAACTCGAGGCTAAATTCCTTTTCCCCTACTAAGCCAGTTCACTAAAACTCAATTAGAGCAGAACAGCTCAATTCTACTAATACACGATTTGACTTAATTAACCTCGGAGGCAAGACATTTACAGTTACAAACAGTGATAAGGAGTGCTGGAGTTTCTAAGTTTGGACTGCAGCCTTTTTCCTTTCTCCCCCCTCTTCTCTGTCGAGAAGCGGTATTGCTGCAGACAATTGGTACTAGACCAATGTTGCCCTTAGTTAGCACGTCACACAATCCATATCACAACACAAAACAAGACCACGTATCGAATAGCGAGAAATTGCTGAATGGGGCGCTGTTACCCCTCTCCCACCAAGAGGGGGGCGCTCAACGACTCCACGCCAGAAGAGCATAAATTACCTCAACCAAAAGATTGCGTCTCTGAGGACCTGAATTTTTCTACTCTTCACCAAGTAGACTACTCACTGACTCCCCCGCTAGAGGTATCGGCTCAGAGTAACCCTACAATTGTGGGAGCCCCAGCAAGACCAATCAGCAATCCCATGGAAAGCAACTATGAAGGTTTTGTAATAAAGCAGTGACTGACCATATACCCGTCAGGTCAATCCAGAATATCGAGGACCCAGATGCGACCCAACCACAGAGACAAAACTTTACAGAGTAAGAGAATTTAAAAACTCTTACCTGTACTTGTTTTTGGGAGCGTCCGTCTCCTCTGTGTCTGTGATTAATCACATTTTAGCCTGCATAGATATCCTTGATTTTATAGATCACTGCTCCTCACACGGGGTACCAAGTGTTGTAGATGAAACCACAAAAGGGCTCTACTTTCCAGCAGGGGACCAAATCAGTATATTAGTTGGCACGTTTCCAGAAATCTCAGCTGACACTGGGCAGCCATCTTGGATATTTTAGGTGTGTCTGAACACAGACGCCCTCTTGTGAGTGGAATAGACATTATACATAATACATTCTTAACAGTTATCCTTTACAAGCAGATTAAAATTTTGGACATTTGCTTTTCCACATTAAAAAGTTTTATGGTTTATACAGGCAGCTTTTTTCGTGCAATATATAAGAATGGAGGTATATACTGATTAATACAATTAAAATAGAGACGCAAAGGATCACACATATATAACCTTCGTTCCCATCTACAACATATATACCCATCCTCCTGTATATACTATATATACCCCTCACCCTGTATACAGTGTATATACCCCTTCTACTGTATACAGTATAGACACCATCTCCCTATATACAGTATATATACACCTCCCCCTGTACAGAGTCTATATACCCATCCTCCTTTATATATTATATATACACACACATCTCCTCCTGTATACAGTATATATATCCCTCCTCCTGTATACAATATATATACCCCTCCTCCTGTATACAATATATATACCCCTCATCCTGTATACAGTATATATACACCTCCCCTCCTGTATATACTATATACACACATCTTCTCCAGTATACAGTATATATACCCATACTCCTGTATACAGTATATATACTCCTCCTCCTGTATACAGTGTATATACCCCTTCTACTGTATACAGCTGTCAGAGTAATAAGTTATTATACTTACTACTCTAAGAAGGGTCACATCTTTGGGTGTCGCCAGCTGGCTACCGCGGGAGAGCAATGATGAGTCACAGGTTGAGATTCAAAATCACTCTGGGAGCAAAAGCCCCTGAGGCCTTTATTTTATAGACAAATTGTGACATGAAATGAAAGGGTTAAATGAGAAGCCCACCCTAACCAATGGGAATACAGTATGGGCGTGAATAATCATTGGTACACATTAATATTCATACTTCTTACTGGGCAGTGTCCAAGATTAATTAAACTTCACACAAAATACATAAATCCTTTATAGGTGTCAAACTAAAGAGAAACATCCAATTACTCTGCAGGTGCCCAAATGGTATCAAGGTTATTCCAGTTCAGCCTCCAATTATAATTGGACACCTGCATTTATCTCAAAACATTGCATGAAAACAAGATCTTTTCCCACTAGTGTGTCCTTCGCACCCTGGCACCTCCAAAGCAATTCTTGGCTAAGTTTCTTTATGAAAACATCTCTAGGATACTCAGAAGAAAGGACAGAGCAGAGCAAAGAACTAAAAGACAAATGGAGT
Organism: Phyllomedusa bahiana; assembly: GCA_025379985.1. Taxonomy (NCBI): domain Eukaryota; kingdom Metazoa; phylum Chordata; class Amphibia; order Anura; family Hylidae; genus Phyllomedusa; species Phyllomedusa bahiana. The sequence goes on from JAODAL010033473.1 coordinate 16,860, forward strand.
CAGTTCAGGCCTATACACCAGGTCTATATTTACTCTAATACTGCATATATACACCTCCTCCTGTATACAGTATATATACACCTCCCCTCCTGTATACAGTATATATACACCTCCCCTCTGGTATACAGTATATATACACACCTCCCCTCCTGTATACAGTATATATACACCTCCACTCTGTATACACTATATATCTCCCTCCTGTATACAGTATATATATACCTCCCCCATATAAAGTATATATACCTTCTCCTGTATACAGTATATATACCTCCCCTCCTATTTACAGTATATATATCCCTCCCCTTGTATAGAGTATAAACCCCTCCTCCTGTATACAGTATATACACACACACACACCATCTCCCTGTATACAGTATATATACACACACACACACACCTTCTCCTGTATGCAGTATATATACCTCCTCCTGTATATAGTATATATACACCCCTCCTCCTGTACACAGCATATATGCACCTCCCCCATATAAAGTATATACACACACCTTCTCCTGTATACAGTATATATACACCCCCCTCTGTATACAGTATATATACACCTCCCCCTGTATACAGTATATATACCCTCCCCTGTATACAGTATATATGCACTTCCCCCTGTATACAGTATATTTCCCTCACCCTGTATAGAGTATATACACCTCCTCCTTTATACAGTATATCCACACATCCTCCAATATACATTATATATACACACACACCTCCTCCTGTATACAGTATATATACACACCTCCTCCTGTATACAGTATATATACACACACCATCTCCCTGTATGCAATATATATATACACCATCTCCCTGTATGCAATATATATACATACTCTCCCCCTGTACACAGTAAATATACCCCTCCTGCTGTCTAAAGTATATACACACCTCCCCTCCTGTATACAGCATATATATAACCCCCCTGAATACAGTATGTATACACCTCCCCCTGTGTATAGTATATATATTCCTCCTTCTGTATACAGTATATACACACCTCCACCTTTATAGAGAATATACACATATCCTCCTGTATACAATATATACACCTCTCCTGTATACAGTATATATACACCGCCACCTGTAAACAGTATATATACTACCCTCACCCTGTATAGAGTATATATACACCCCCTCCTGTATATAGTATATATACACCTCCCCTTGTATACAGTATATATACACCCCTTTAGCCAGGTTACTGCCCTCTATAGCCAGGTAGCTGCCCCCTCTAGCCAGGTTATTAGCCCTGTAGCCAGGTTATAAGCCTCCTGGGCTGGCAGAGGTTGCCGGCTTAGGAGATCCAGGGGGTGATGAAAGTCGTGCGTTACGCCCCCTGCCCGGTGAGCGCTGTACATACAGGGGAGAAGGCAGGAGGGGAACGATTGTATATATACACCTCCCCTCCTGTATATACTATATATACACACACACATCTCCAGTATACAGTATATATACCCCTCCTCCTGTATATAGCATATATACCCATCCTCCTGTATACAGTATATATACACACACCTTCTCCTGTATACAGTATATATACACACACCTCCCTGTATACAGCATATATACCCCTCCCCTGTATACAGTATATATACACACCTCCCCTCTGTATGCAGCATATATACCCTTCCTCCTGTATACAATATATATACACACCTCCCCTGTATACAGTATACACACCTCCCCTCCTATATACAGTATATTTCCCTCCCCCCATATACGGTATATATACACACCTCTCCCCATATACACCTTCCCTCCTGTATACAGTATATATACCTCCCCGTATAAAGTATAGAGGCGGCGCCTCTAGCCCGGACCGGACACTGCACCGCCGCCTCTAGCCCGGACCGGACACTGCACCGACGCCTCTAGCCTCCTGTATATATAGTATATAGATATATAGTATATTATATATTATATATATATATTATTATATATTATATATTACCACACACCTTCTGTATAGATCTCTTTCAGTATACACACACCTACCCTGTATACAGTATATATACCTCCTCCTGTATACTGTATATTTACACCTCCCCCTGTATACTGTATATATACACACACCCTCCTATCTACCCCTCCCCCTGTATACAGTGTATATACCTCTTCTACTCGAAACAGTAAATATAACCCTCCCCCTATATACAGTTTATATCTCTCCATGTATACAGTATATACACACACCTCCCCTGTATACTATATATACCCCCTCCTGTGTACAGGGTTAGGGTTATATACCTCCCCTCCTATATACAGTATATATACACCTCCCCTCATGTATACAGTATCTCTGGTGGTTCAAGGCAGTGAGGGGGCTGATGTGAAAATGTCTGTTGGTCGAGGGCAGTAAGGGGGTTAATGTGAGGATCTCTGGTGGTCCAGGACAGTAAGGGGGTTAATGTGAGGATCTCTGGTGGTCCAGGGCAGTAAGGGGGCTAATGTGAGGATGTCTGGTGGTCCAGGGCAGTAAGGGGGCTAATGTGAGGATGTCTGGTGGTCCAGGGCAGTAACGGGGCTAATGTGAGCATCTCTGGTGGTCCAGGACAGTAAGGGGGTTAATGTGAGGATCTCTGGTGGTCCAGGACAGTAAGGGGGCTAATGTGAGACTCTCTGGTGGTCCAGGTCAGTAATGGGGCTAATGAGAGTATCTCTGGTGGTCCAGGACAGTAAGGGGGCTAATGTGAGGATGTCTGGTGGTCCAGAGCAGTAAAGGGGCTAATGTGAGAATCTCTGGTGGTCCAGGACAGTAAGGGGGTTAATGTGAGGATCTCTGGTAGTCCAGGACAGTAAGGGGGCTAATGTGAGGATGTCTGGTGGTCCAGGGCAGTAAGGGGGCTAATGTGAGGATGTCTGGTGGTTCAGGGCAGTAAGGGGGCTAATGTGAGGATCTCTGGTGCTATAGGGCAGTGATGCGGTAAATGTAATAGTTAAAATCGAGTACTTGGGGTATAAATAAAAACAAACGCAAAAAAACAAACAACTATGCCAGGAAAAATGTAATACAGCACTGACCTGCCAGTAGGACTACTAGCTGGAGCGATGGTTTACTGCACGTGCAGCAATCCTAAACTCGCCCCAACAGGTGACCCCAGAAATGAAGACAGGAGGCAGAAACATACAATTAAGCATCCGATTTAATTGCACAGAATTGTCTCAGCACAAGCTGCAATTAACATCCTGAAGCCGGGGGTCCATTGCAGACGAGGCCGCTCTCCCCCAGCGAGTCCTTTGCTCATATGGTTTTCTCTGTGACGTGTATGAAGTAACAAGGTTCGTCCTTCTGTCCTGGGGTATATGGCAGGAAATCTCCGTACACCAAGTGCTTACAGAGACCTCCAAAGGCCTCATTCAGCAGAGCCGTGAATGATTCCAGGCAATGGGGGTAGTAGGACAGGCGGAACTTGCTGCATGAAGAAGAGAAAGGTCAGAGGAACTGTACAAGGATCTTACGTCTTCTTCTGACACAGTCTGACTAGATGATTGACTAATAAACCCCATGATTGTGATTGTGTGACCATAATCTCCATCTATCATGACACAACATGATCACCACCTGAATTGTAGCTCCTCCTGTACACTGCACCGCCGCCTCTACCCGGTACCGGTCACTGCACCGCCGCCTCTAGCCCGGACACAGGACACGGCACCGCCGCCTCTAGCCCGGACAGGACACTGCACCGCCGCCTCTACCCTGTACCGGTCACTGCACCGCCGCCTCTAGCCCGGACCGGACACTGCACCGACGCCTCTAGCCCGGACCGGACACTGCACCGCCGCCTCTACCCAGTACCGGTCACTGCACCGCTGCCTCTAGCCCGGACCGGACACTGCACCGCCGCCTCTAGCCCGGACCGGACACTGCACCGACGCCTCTAGCCCGGACCGGACACTGCACCGACGCCTCTAGCCCGGACCGGACACTGCACCGACGCCTCTACCCAGGACCGGACACGGCACCGACGCCACTAGCCCGGACCTGACACGGCACCGACGCCTCTAGCCCGGACAGGACACTGCACCGACGCCTCTAGCCCGGACACTGCACCGACGCCTCTAGCCCGTACACGACCGACGCCTCTAGCCGACACTGCACCGACGCCTCTAGCCCGGACACTGCGACGACGCTCTAGCCGGACACGCCTCTAGCCCGGACCGGACACGGCACCGACGCCTCTAGCCCGGACCGGACACTGCACCGCCGCCTCTAGCCCGGACCGGACACGGCACCGCCGGCTCTAGCCCGGACAGGACACGGCACCGACGCCTCTAGCCCGGACAGGACCCGGCACCGACGCCTCTAGCCCGGACAGGACACTACACCGACGCCTCTAGCCCGGACAGGACACTGCACCGACGCCTCTAGCCCGGACAATGCACCGACTCCCCTAGCCCGGACACTGCACCGACGCCTCTAGCCCGGACACTGCACCGACGCCTCTAGCCCGGACACTGCACCGACGCCTCTAGCCCGGACACTGCACCGACGCCCCCCGCACGGACCCTGCACGACTCAGCCCACACTGCACGACGCCTCCAGCCCGCACACTGCACCGACGCCTCCAGCCCGGACACCGCACCGACGCCTCTAGCCCGGACACTGCACCGACGCCTCTCCCCCGCACACTGCACCGACGCCTCTATCCCGGACACCGCACCGACGCCTCTACCCCGCACACCGCACCGACGCCTCTACCCCGCACACCGCACCGACGCCTCTACCCCGCACACCGCACCGACGCCTCTACCCCGCACACCGCACCGACGCCTCTACCCTGGACACCGCACCGACGCCTCTACCCTGGACACCGCACCGACGCCTCTACCCTGGACACCGCACCGACGCCTCTACCCTGGACACCGCACCGACGCCTCTACCCTGGACACCGCACCGACGCCTCTACCCTTCTTTCCCCATCATCCAGGGCAGTGGAGGGGTCAATGATTACTTCCCCGGTCATCCAGGGCAGTGAAGGGGGTAATGATCACCTCCCCCGTCATCCAGGGCAGTGGAGGGTGTAATTATAATTTTCTCTTTCATCCAGGGCAGTGGAGGGGTTAATGACAACTTCCCAGTTCATGCAAGGCGCTGGGGGGGAGGGGGTGTAAGAATAGGGAATGCACAGAAAGAATAAATCAACCATAATTGACCCCTCAGCTCTATGAGCGAGTGGAAACCATATGGCGAGTTGTTACTGAGTGCTGCCAGGTAGATGGGGCTATGTTCTCACCTGAGCTCCGGCTTGGACTCCTCAGATGCAGGCACTTGCATGGTGTAATCCAGGGTCACCATGTGAGGTTTGTTATTGACCAACAGTACGGAGGTGCTAATGTCCTGGGGCAGGTCAAATCCCGTGGAGATGGGGGGGAAAATTTTAAAAACGCAAGTGTCGGGGGGCCAAATATTTACCCGTGCACTCACCTTGTAGTAAATATTCTTGCCCTGAGGGGCACAGCCTGTATTCAGGATGTAGTCGTAGTTTCTGTGGTCAATGATGAGGATTCCTCCTGGCCTGACCATCCCTGCAATGTTTCGAAGAGCCAATCGCTGGTCACTTTGATCTCCTTATGGACGCAAAAGAGCAGCATGGTCACTACGAACCCTTGTGTAATACGAATGCAAAGGAAAAAAAAAAAACCCTCCCCCATTTGGGCAAACCATCAGTTTGTTTTGGGTTCCCGTTAAAATCTCATTGGATGACACCCCAAATTACCCCCTCCCGAGACAAAACACCATGACTTGTTGGGCCCCTGTCTTTTGACAATTTAAAGTCCCCTCTTTCCCTTGAGAAATAAAAAACCCCCCTAAAACCGAAATTCTTTTCTTTCCCCCATTTTTTTAACCGTCTTAGGGGTTTTACTAGACTCTGATCTAACCTTCCAAAACCCCTTATTTTTCCAAATTTCCCCTTTCCCGCTCCTGTCAACCTGCAATTTAAGGGAAAATTCCCCGGTTGCCCCTTTTTTCCTATGGAAAAACCCAGACTCTCATTACTGCTCTTTTTTCTTTTTTCGTCTGGACCCCGTAATCCCGCCCTTTTCGGGTTTCCCCCTCTGTAAAACTCCCCCCTCCAATCTGGCCGGGAAAGCAGGACCCCGGCTTTACCTTTTTTTTCCATCCCCTATACTGACGCATTACCTGTGTCAGTCACTGGGGAAATGGTCGGGCCCAAACCAGTTAAAAGAATACAGCATTTAAAATAATCACTCTAAACCCCTAAAGCCTTTTACAGCGCTGCTCCTCCCTAAAATCTCCCTTCAAACTCTGTCTACCATCCTCCCCCGGGCCCCCCTACAAACACTGCTTCCCTTTCCCAGATCCCTCCCCCCGTCCTTTTTCTACCCCCCAACCCCTTCTCTCCCCCAGCGCTGCCCCCCCCTACTTTTTCCCCCCTCAAACTCTGTCTACCACCCTACCCAGTCCCCCTCCCGAACTGCAACCCCCCACATCCCCCCCCCCCCCCCCCCCCCCCCCCCCCCCCCCCCCCCCCCCCCCTCGCCCCCCCCCCCCCCCCCCCCCCCCCCCCCTCCGTCTCTTGTCCCCCACCTACCCGGTCCCCTTCCCCAGCGGTGCACCCCCTACATCTCCTCCCCAAACTCTGTCTAAACCCCCCTACTGGGTCCTCCCCGCCTGCAAACCCCCCATTAAACTCCCCCTACTCTGGGCTACCACCTCCCCGGGGCTCTCTACAGCACTGCTCCTCCCTAAATCTCCTCCCTCGTCTTTTCTACCACCCTACCCCTTTCTCCAAAAGCGCTGCACCCCCCAATTCTCCTCCCCCATCTCTGTCTACCACCCACCCAGGCCCCCTCCACAGAACTTTCACCCCTACATCTTTCCTTTCCCTCATCTCTGTCTACCCAAACCCCACCCGGGCCTTCCAAAAGCGGGTGCACCCCCCACATTCTCCCCCCTCATCTCTGTCCCACCACCCTAAGGGTCCCCTCCCCCAGCGCTGCACCCCCTCCCTCTCTCAATCTCCCGTCCCACCATCCTCCCGGGGGGGCTCACAGCCTGGGGTTAGACTCCGGGGGCCCTTGGGGTTTTGTTAACCACCCTACCCAGTCCTTCAACCCCAGGGGCGCCACCCCCTAAAATTCCCTCCCTCAAACCTGTCACCAATCTAAACCCAGTCCCCTTTCCCCAAACTGCACCCCCTACAATTTCCCCCCTCAATTCTTTCACCACCCCCAAACCCGGGGCTCTCCCCGGCTTTCCCCCCCCTACATCTCCTCCCTCAAACTCTGTCTACCACCCAAACCCCCTTTCCCTCCCCAGGCTTTCCCCCCTAATCTCCCCCCTCATCTATATCTCCAACCCACCTGGTTTTCTCCACATCTGCCCCCCCTTACATCTCCTCCCCCATCTCTTTTCTACCACCCTACTGGGGCTCTCCACAGCGCCCGCACCCCCTACATTCCTCTTCATCTCTGTTACCATCCCCGGGGCCCCTTACAGCACTTTCTCCTCCTAGACTCCTCCCCCGTTCTGTCTACCCCCCCTACCCATCCTCCCACACGCTGCCCCCCTACATTCCTTTCCCCCCCTCTCTTCCCACCACTCCACCCAGTCCCCCTTTCCCCAAACGGCACCCCCTAATTTTCCTCCCCCAAACTCTGTTACCACCCCACCCGGGTCTCTCCCACCCCCCCCTGCCCCCCCCTACATTCCTTGCTACTCTGTCTACCAAACCCCTTTTTGGGCTCTCCACGTGCTGCAAACCCCAACCCTCCCCTTTCCACCCTACCCGGTCCCCCTCCATAGTGGGTTTCACCCCCCTTTTCACTCCCCTTTTCATTTTCTACCCCCCTTACCCCCCGGGCTCTCCCCAGCGCTGCAAACCCCCCCACATCTCCTTGGGGCCCTCTCTGCTACCACCCACCCGTCCCCTCCCCAGTGCTGTCCCTCCCTAACACTTACCCCCCTCCCCGGGCTCTCCATAGTGCTGCACCCCCCACATCCCTCCCTCATCCCGGGCTACCACCCGGTTTCCCCCCCCTTTTCCCTCTGTGAGGATATAATTACATTCCCAATTTACCGAACCCCCCAATCCCATTTAAAGATTTAAAATTTGCGGCGCCAAATTTTCTGGAATATGCTACCGCGGGGGGTCAGGGCCCCAATTTTTGGGTCTAAAAGCTTTTTAAAAGGGGGTGAGAAAAAATTTCCATTTTGGCCTACAAGAAATTTTTAAAAGGGTTTAAACCCCCCCCCCCCTATCAACACGACCCGTCACTCCCCACACAAGGGCCCCCAAAAGGCCCCCTTTTCTGTATATAGATGGCTGTCAAAAAGGGGGGAGGGTCACCCAACTTTTATGTAAACCGCCCCCTTTTTTTTGTAAAAGGCTTTTGGGGCATTGTAAACTGAAACACTTCTTAACCCTTTAACTCATCTTAAACCAAAAATAGATTGTAAGCTCTGCGAGCGGGGCCTTTTTCACCTTGTGTCCTCTGTAATTTTTTTTTAATGTGTAAGGGCCCGAATTAAAATCCCTTTTTAAATTGTAAAAATGTGCGGGGTATGTTGGCGCTATAAAAGGGTTATTAAATTTTTATTTTAATTTAAAACACTGGAAAAACCCCGGACGGGAATGGGCAAGCGAATGGGTGCTGGAGCTGGACTGAAAATAGAATGGTTGGGGAAAGGAATTAAAATTGGTTTTTCACTGGCCCCCCAAGCCCCCCCCGCCCCCCGCACCCCAAGCCCTTAACCCCCCCCACCGCACCCACGCCTCTCCCCGCACACCGCAAACCCACCCCCTTACCCCCCCCCACCGCACCCAGCCTCTACCCCCACACCGCCCGACGCCTTTTAAAAACCCCCCACCGGCACGACGCCTTACCCCGCACCACGCCCCTTTCCCCCACACGGCACCGACCCCTACCCCGCACACGGGACCCACGTCTACCCCACACGGCACCGGACGCCTTACCCCCACACGGCACCGACCCTCTACCCGCACACCGCACCGACGCCTCTACCCCGCACACCACACCGACGCCACTACCCCCACCACACCCACCCCCCTACCCCCCACCCGCACTGACGCCTCTACCCGCACACCCATGACCCCTCACCCCCACCCGCACGGCCTCTACCCCGCAACCGCATGACCCTCTACCCCCCCCAGCTCTACCCCCAAACCCTCCGGCCTTACCCCGCCACCGACCGCGCCTTACCCCGCACACCGCACCCACGCCTCTACCCCGCACCCACGCCTCTACCCCCACACCGCATGACGCCTCCCCGCCAACCCCAGCGACGCCTCTACCCCGCACACCGCAGCGACGCCTCTCCCCCGCACACCGCAGCGACGCCTCTACCCCGCACACCGCAGCGACCCTTACCCCCCCCCCCAAACCCCCAGCGACGCCTCTAACCCCGCAACCACACCGACCCTTACCCCGCACACCCACCGACCCCACCCCCACACCGCACCGACGCCTCTACCCGCACACCGCACAGACGCCTCTACCCTGCACACCGCACAGACGCCTCTACCCTGCACACCGCACCGACGCCTCTACCCCGCACCCACCACCGACGCCTATTCCCTGTACACCGCATCGACGCCTCTACCCCGCACACCGCACCACCCTCTACCCCGCCACCGCACCGACCCTATTTTCCCTGAACAAACCGCCCGACGCCTCTACCACGCACACCGCAAAGACGCCTCTACCCCGCACACCCCCAGAGCCTTACCCCGCACACCGCACCGACGCCTCTACCCTGTACACCGCACCGACGCCTCTACCCCGCACACCGCACCGACGCCTCTACCCCGCACACCGCACCGACGCCTCTACCCCGCACACCGCAAAGACGCCTCTACCCCGCACACCGCACCGACGCCTCTACCCTGCACACCGCACCGACGCCTCTACCCCGCACACCGCACCGACGCCTCTACCCCGCACACCGCATCGACGCCTCTACCCCGCACACCGCACCGACGCCTCTACACCGCACACCGCACCGACGCCTCTACCCCGCACACCGCAAAAGGGGCGCCTCACCCCCGCACCGGGCGCCCCTACCCCGCACCCCGGGCCCCTCTACCCCCGCCCGACGCCTCTACCCCGCACACCGCACCGACGCCTCTACCCCGCACACCGCACCGACGCCTCTACCCCGCACACCGCACCGACGCCTCTACCTGTACCAGTGTGAAGGAGAGAGGTTTTAACTAATACGCACTTTTCTTATTAACGTAAAACCCAATTTTTTTTCCGTGTGTATTTCTCATGATTAAAACCAAATTAATGTTTCCCACCTTTTGCACATAAAAACGGTTTTTTCTCCTTAAAGGTCATTCAGCTAAAAAGGGGATAGTGCAGGACGTGACATCCCGGTATCAGCTTCCCAAGGGGTTAAACATCTGCTTTTCAGTTCTCTGTCTGAAGAAAGCTTAAACAATGAAAAACACTGAAGCTGTGGAAGGGACTTTTCCCCAGTAGACAGCGTGGACCAATGAACTGTACTTAAAAGCTACGCTAAAAATGGACATACATCCGTTCCTCTCTTCTCTACTGCGCCAGCGCTTATCTTACTTGTAGTTTATACAAAAATGTGTGCGAAAGTTTCTGTAGTTCGTTGTGCTTGGGAACATGAACGAAATCCTGACCCAGAACCCCTGTGTCTGACTCAGTTTCTTCTATCGGCCGATATAAGTTCCTCCGCTCGTAATTTGGGAATACCGTGGCAAACGGGTGCACCCCAATGTGGTAAACGACCCCCGACATTTTGGCTCCCAACGTGGGGCGTTGCTTGAGTTTGATATAGGACCCCTGAGGACCCGAACCTGCCCACGTGTTTTGAGGACCGGAGGATATCAAATAGAGGACTGCAGCCTCTAAAGGACTCTTTAAGTTGATGCATCTATAAGTATTTAACTGCCGTTGGCCATTTTGATGTCTAGCCCGGTTAGTAGATTGCTTGTGGTATCTGGGTCAGTGGGGGTCACCAATAAAGTGACTCAACCTATGAAACATTGATCCAGCCCGGCTACGTTTCGAACTTTGTTTGTGCTGTGTCTTCCAGTAGTTCATTGTCACTGTTTGAAGTCACTACCCCCTTTGCCCCGGTATGTTGCTGACCATGAAGTGGGAAAAAAAAAACCTTATCACAGTCTCTAGGGTAATTGTTGAGTGGTACTGGGAGTCTCCGGTTATTTTAGGGACAAGATCTGTTTATTGCTATAATATTCAGTGGGCCGTGTTAGAAATAATCCACTAGGGGATTATTCTGAAACATATATGTATCACAATATTTTTCTCAAAGACCTGGGGAAGATAACGATCCCCACATTGTGGGCAACAAAGTGGGTGGAGACTATTGTTGGTTAAGCATCAGGGACCTTTTTATGTTGATAGAATCCTTGTGTTGATTTAGACCGGGATCTGGGCACAGACCGTTGGCCACGGCTGTGTAGTCTTGTCAGTGTTTTGGAGACTCCCAAGGCATAGAACACCAACATTTTAAAGATGTTCAAAAAGGAAGCCATAAGTTCCCTGAAAGGGGCAGAGACTGTTGAAGAGATTGTAAGTCGAAAAGAAGGGAAAAAAGTATTTGAAAAAATGCATTCCGAATGTATAAATAGGGAGGTATTGCCAAAGAAGGGAAGAGTTGCAGCCATCTAAGAGGTAGTGTAGAATCAAAGATGGCCAGTTATCTTACAAAGGACGGTTGTGAGATGCACAGGGCTCACCTCCTATTGTCCAGAATGTTTGCAAAAAAAAGGTATTTGTGGCAGTTTTGAAAGTGTGAAGGGATGGATAAGGAAGGAAAAACTGTAATGGTTAAATGTTTTCTGTTTTAGTTAGTAAGAAAAAAACTGGTATTCAGTGGTTAATTTTATGTTCAAGCTACATCACTTTTATCTGTTCACACTGAAATTCTGGCAAGAGTGTTATTCCATGGCTTCGCATTTCAAAGCCTCTGTTAGGGGGGTTAGCTGCTGCGGGGACATTTCCACCTCGGCTCAAGGTGTAATGAGAAATTGTAGCGCTCAGTCAAAGAAAGTTGGCTCGTGTAGTTTGATCGAAAGAAAGGATGTGAAATATATATATATGGAGACTATGAGAGGAAAAAAGCATAATTAAGCTCTGTGTAAGGATTATATAATCATGGAAGATAAGCTAGCATGTGAGACAGCACTGAAAGGAACGAATGTATTTCTTCCCCCAAGTCCACCCCTAAATGCCCCAAGTGAACTCCTCACAGGGGGAGAGTGGATGACCCGCAGTGCGGTGGTCTCATCCACGTTTGGTCAGAGGGGGTTTCGGGGAATGGGCCAGGCCCCTCGTGTTCTGTACCCCCCTGCTGGGACCGAGCACAATCTAGAAAGGTGGGATCCCAAGCTCAGTTGCATGTTAAAGACCCACCGGTGGTCAAGTACTGTTTTCACTGGTCATGTGGGACATCACCCCACACAGGGTGGGAGCCATAGTTAACCCCCCCAACCCACAATTGTCACACCGAGGGGGGATGGCATCAGAATTATAATGAAAAAGCTGGTTCTGAGGCTAACCAGGACTGTGAGAATTATCTGAAGGAGAAGGGCCAAGTGGAGACCGGGATCTGCTGTCCTGACGGCGCGGGAGATCTCCCTGCACGTTTATAATCCATGGCTGTGGGACCGGTCTATATTGGTAAAGAAATATTGACAAGAAACAACTCAGCTTACATCTGGCTATTACTATATTTTTTTTGGATTAGGTTAATGTAATAGGAGGAAACAATGCATGACAAGCCGGTCCATCTCTCCTTCCCACTTATCTCCTACCGTATTCTTTAAATGTTTCCTACAAAATATGCAATTTATTAAATCTACTGAAGGCCAGACCCCCTGAGGATCCAGATCTCCTCTAATGTCCTAATCTGTATGGGGGGGGTAGAGGGTCGCTATCCATAAGTCGCCTCTCACCATCGCCAATTAATGCTTGGACCCCTTCCCTGACTTGGATATCCGTTTCTAGTATCAGACACCTGCCCTGTGAATCACTTGAAAGCGGAACCTTTCTGCAGCTCATGATGGCACAAATACATGAGAACTTCCAGAAGGCAGTGGAATTAGACCTTTTGACCCGCAATCAGAAGAGGTGATAGCGAACCGCTGTGCCCTTAAGGCCTTATCTGCAGTTAAAAATGTCCCTAATGGAACCCATGACCAAGAAATCCACCTACCATTCTACAACAGCTACCACAGGACTTTTGGTCTACTAAGGTCCTGACGATGTTGGACTACTGCCAGTACCTGCTGTGTCAGTTTGGTCCTCAGGAAGAAGGCCTGAAGATTCAGATCCAGACCTTACTAAACGTTGTGTGTCCTAATATCCTGTTACATCACCAGTAACACCTCTCTGGAGTCCTCACTCAAGACCATGCTGGGAAACAACGCCCCTTGGGAACTATTCACACGTCTGGAATCCAGTTTTGCTCGGACAGCGCCCAACTGCTTGAAGGCTGTACACGCCGCACAGATTTTACTGGATAAGACCGCAGACATCGTCCTGGGACATGAAGTGATCATCCAAGCACCCCATGATCTGGCTGCAGTGCTGCAACAGACTCTCCCGAAGCACAGAACTCATCAACGTCACCTGCGCTTACAGTGCTGCTCCGTTTACCGATCTAATATCTCCTTCAAACGTTGCACTGTTCTGATCCAGCCACTCTTCTCCCACTACAACATGGGGGAGGAGCGAAGAGAGATAAAAGAAGTGGAGATACAATCCGGATGAGACTACCATGACTGTCTAACCGCCTTGCAAGAACATACTGCAGCCTCCATTCACAGTGGTGGACTGAAGAAATTCCCCAAGCGGATCTCAACCGTGGACGATGGTTTTCAGATATGCTACTGAAGATGGGAACTTTTCCATACAGGATTTGCAATAACCACAGAAGATGAGACCTTATGGCAGAAGCACTGCCCCCCACTTTTCACTCAAATTGCTGAACTACAAGCTCTGGAGGAAGCCTGTAAAATGGCTGAAGGAAAGACGGTCAATATATGGACTGATTCAAGGTATGCCTATGGCATAGCAACATGACGTTTGGACTCATCTGAAAAGTAGAGGATCTTCATCACAGCAGCGGGAACCCCCAGTCAAGCATGCAGTACAGATCAAGTCTACTGAGGCCAGCACTTGAACTGCCCACAAAGGTAGCCATCTTAAAAGGTTAAGGCCCTAGGCAAAGTGAAAGGCAGACAAGCATCCCCCGAGAAAGCCAGACATCAGACCAAGCCGCAAAAGCAGCAGACTCTTGGGTGTAGTTTCATCCAAGTGGCTGGATCCAGAGACCCATTTATGTAACCACCAGAGCCTCAGAAAGGAAGGAATTCATTAAACAACAGGAACTGCTAATCCACCTCTGATCTGGAAGCGCCCGGCTGGGTCCCCTCAAGAAGATAACAGCAGAACTACCATCTGGCATCTGCAAAGGAGAAGGCAACAGGGAAAGAAGAGATGAGCAAACTCTCGAAAAGAGGAATTTGAAGTGCAAAGGCTTGTCTGTTTACCTAGACCGGAATGTATCCCTGCCATTGCAGCCTGGCCCATGTGAGCCTACTCATCGTGGAAAGAATCATCACTCAGCAATGGCAGAATTTATGTGACCATAGCCCAGGAATCCAGTTCCCATGATTGCAGCCTAACAATCTAAGTCATGTTACTACGTACCACCTGCAACCCTTCCCCAACTGCTCAAGGTTCCATGTCACGCAACTTGGGCGAAGCCAAATATCCCTTTCCAAAGGATTCAAGTGGACCACATCCAGATTCAAAGAGCGGGAGAGTAAATAATAAGGTTTTTGGTTGCAATGAGACAATTTTTTCAGGATGGCCAGAAGCTACCACATGGGTCCAACATGACCTCGCAAAGTAACGGCAAAGAAGCTGATTTCTGAATAGCTTTTTCTACGATTTGGAATCCCTCAGGGTGATCGATCAGTACCAGTGTCCAGCCATTCTCTCCTCCGGTTTTTCCGAGAACATTTGGAGACATGTTAGGTGTAGAATTTGGTGCCTCCACACCCTAACCTCCCCAAAAGCTCTGCGAATGTAGAAAGAAATGATGTGTACCCTCAGAAAATAAAGTTGTCCAAAAATGACTGCTAGTCCCCCTTGCCCTTGCCAACCTTCTCCCAGATTGTTCATGTATCACGTTAGGCACAACCCCACAAGCAAAACATGTACTAACCCCATTAGAAGAAACTTTTTGGGAAGCCTCACTTCTGTGTTTGAGGTCCATGGAGCAAGAGTTAGGGAAGAATAGTGGCAAGTATTGTACAAATATTTGATTGGAATTGTCTAAAGAAATTGTCTAATTTTCATGCAGCCCGGGTCTTCTGCTAGTCATCCAGAATCCACAGGGGAAACCGGTACATGAATTTCAAACCGGCAGGAAGTCGAGTGTACATAAGAGGCCATATGAAGGAGGAATTGCCAGGAGCCCGATTATTGAAAGGCCCATTGTGACTGTTATCTCCTGATTACCCCCCTGCGGTGAAATAGGATTTGAAAGCCCACGAGGATCCAAGCTCTCTTTGTATAAAGGGACCCAGTGACAAAATGATTGTTTATATCCTTTTATTAGTTTTACCCGTAGCTAATGCTGTGGTAATTTTTTGGATGGACATCAATCAAAGTGTGCAAACCTTTTCATTTGATGCTTGTGATATATTCCCCAATAATCCCTCTAGTAAGTTTCAAACCCAAAGGAACCCCCTGGAGAGGTGTGTTGTAGCATCTGGAAACAACACTTGTCTCTCTCCCCAAGTACTAAGACTAAAAGGCAGCATTGGGGTGTCTTCCCGGCCGGATTTTTTGCCAGTGTTTAACCTGAACCCATGGGAACTGGTGAATCTCAATGGGACCCCTCCTGGGATGTCGTACTGGGTTGTGTGAGGGGATGGGAAACTTAGAAGTGGGTTGCCATGCTACCAGATAAGGGTCAGTGTACCCTTAAAATTAAATCATTCCATGCCCTTCAAGGCTACCCATTGTAGATCCAGCCCCCCACCTAGATGACCCCCCAAGCAGGAAGAGACGAGCAGCCCCCCTTATTCCAGGGGAAGACCCTATGAGTATAAGATCCTATTGGCGGTGCCAAGGGGGTCCACATATCAGTTCTAAGGCGCTAGAAAAAATTGGCTGCAGGCTTCGCTTCCTATAATTCCCCAATTCAAATTAATAAGAATGTAGACTGGATAATCTTACAATTTATTATAATCATCAAATGGTTTGTTTAATTATCAGTAGAGAAGGGTTTCAGGGAGTCAATGAAAATTAGTGCCCATAACATGAGGATGACCTTAACAGAAGCCGCTATAGCCATCCTACATAGGTGCGGCGGAGAAAGGGAAGGAGTTATGTGGTATGAATGGGAAGAATGCGAGCACCTATAAACCTGACACACGACAGGTAGTACTTGGAAAAATTTCCTATACGCCCTAGGGTAAGAAAAGATCTGTCCAAAGAACTTAAGTGAGAAACTCAGGAGTGGACACTTTGGGTCCCTCCTGGCTTGACTGGATTGGACTGGAGTGCTGGAAGCGCTGTATACAGCGCTGTGGTTGCATGATAACTACTATTTTATGTTACTGTGGGTGCTACTGTTTGTTACTGTCTGCTGCATCCCCTCTACAAAAATCTATTGGTCCCAGGATAGACTGCGGGAGGAGCCATCCTCAGTGAACTTTTCCTTATGCACGAGCAGGAGCCATCTGATGTGTGATGAAAGAGACACCTCAGACATCTCCTTCATCACCAAGTGACCCCCATAATAGTGAACAAATGCAAGAGTCAATTCTCAGATTTTTGAAGGTACAGTTCTAGGGGAAACCCCTCACACAGTTAGTTAGGTCAACGGAAGTTGCGTGTTGAATTCCTCCCGCACCACCCCGGGTTTCCTCACAAATCTTCGTGAAGAAACACACCACCCTTTACCCCCAGTGGTGTAGCAGTTTCCAAAGCTCCAGATCAACTCTTAGTTTCAGGAGGACAATAGGGACATGCGAGAAATCTTGTTCTTTAGGGGGGATTGTGAAGGTAGAGAGGTTTTTGAACTAATATGCACTTGCTTATTTACCTGTGAAATCCAAGTGTTTTTCTCTCTGTGGTGTATACTCCCTCATGATAACCAACTTAATGATTCCCACCATTTTGCACATAAAGACGGTTATTTGCTCTTTAACAGGTCATCGTCAGTCTAAATGGGCAAAGTGCATAGACGTGACCTCCGTTATCAGCTTCCCAAGGATGTAACATCTGCTTATCAGTTTCTTACTGTCTGAAGAAAGACTTAAACATGGAAAAACCTGAAGCTGTGGATGAGGACTTGGTGGGGGTGGTTTTCCCTAAGAGACAGCGGGACCAATAACTGTACATAAAAGCTACCTAAATATGGACATACATCCGTTCCTCACTTCGTCTACTGCGCCTGCGCTTATCTTACTGTAGTTTATACAAAATGTGTTTGAGAAGGTTTCTGTGAATTTCAGTTGAGCTTGGAACAAGAACGAAAATCATGACCCAGAACCCTGTGGACTGACTCCTCAGTTTTCTTCTTATCGCCCGAATAGTTCCTCCTCTCGTAATTTTGGAATACCGGGGCAAACTGGGTGAAAACCCCCCAATGTTTGTGTAAACGACCCGCCGACACAACCAAGTCTCTGCACCGACGCCTCTACCCCGCACACCGCACCGACGCCTCTACCCTGTACACCGCACCGACGCCTCTACCCCGCACACCGCACCGACGCCTCTACTCCCGCAACGACAGCACAAACCGACGCCTCTACCTCCGGCACAAACCGCACAGACTCCCCTACCACAGCATACCGCACCGACGCCTCTACCCCGCACCGACGCCTCTACCCTGCACACCGCACCGACGCCTCTACTCCGCACACCGCACTGACGCCTCTACCCTGCACACTGCACCGACGCCTCTATCCTGTACACCGCAACGACGCCTCTAGCCCACCACCGCAACCACGACGCTCGTACTTCCGCAAAACAAAAAGACAAACCGCACAGACGCCTCTACCCTGTACACCGCATCGACGCCTCTACCCTGCATCATCCGCATCCGCTCCGCCTCTACCCCTGCACACCGCACCGACGCCTCTACCCCGCACACCGCACCGACGCCTCTACCCCGCACACCGCACAGACGCCTCTACCCCGCACACCGCTTTGACGCCTCTACCCTGCACACAGCACCGACGCCTCTACCCTGCACACCGCACCGACGCGCGTCTACAACCCCGCACATCCCACACGCACAGACGCCTCTACCCCGCACATCGCGCATCGACCACAAGCCCCCCGCAGTACACCGTCATCGACGCCCTCACCCTGCACACCGCACTGACGCCTCTACCCCGCACGACCCGCATCCGGAACCCTCTACCCTGCACACCGCAAAGACGCCTCTACCTCGCACACACTCGCACAGACTCGTACTACCCCGCACGACCCGCACCCGACGCCTCTACCCGCCGTCACACCGCAAAGACTCCTCAACCCCCGCACACCTGTCACCGACGCCTCTACTCCCCGCACACCGCTCACAGACGCCTCTACCCCGCACACCGCACAGACGCCTCTACCCTGTACACCGCAACCGACCCTCTTACCACTCATACACACCGACGGCCTCTACCATAGCCCCAACCCGCACACCGACAGACGCCTCTACCCTGCACACCCGGCACCGACGCCTCTACCCCTTGCACACCACGCGCACAGAATCCTCTACCCTGCACATAAAGCACTGCACCGACCGTCCTCTATCCACACAGACGCCTCTACCCTGCACACCCCACCGACGCCTCTACCCTGCACACCGCACAGACGCCTCTACCCCGCACACCGCACCGACGCCTCTACCCTGCACACCGCACCGACGCCTCTACCCTGCACACCGCACAGACGCCTCTACCCTGCACACCGCACCGACGCCTCTACCCCGCACACCGCACCGACGCCTCTACCCTTTACACCGCACCGACGCCTCTACCCCTCTACCCCGCACCGACGCCTCTACCCCGCACACCGCAATACCGACCCTCTTAACCCCCGCACACTCTCCGCACCGACGCCTCTACCCCCGCGACCAACGCCTCCGACCCTGCACACCGCACCGACGCCTCTACCCTGCACACCGCACCGACGCCTCTAACCCAGCAGCACCGAACCTGACGCCTCTACCCGTGACACCGCAGATTCCAACGGGCCTCTAACCCCGCACCGACGCCTCTAGCCCGCAAACCGCACCGACGCCTCTACCCCGCACCGACGCCTCTACCCCGCACACCGCAAAGACGCCTCTACCCCGCACCGACGCCTCTACCCTGCACACCGCACCGACGCCTCTACCCCGCACCGACGCCTCTACCCCTCTACCCCGCACCGACGCCTCTACCCCGCACACCGCACCGACGCCTCTACCCCGCACACCGCACCGTCCGGCCTCTACCCCCGCACACGACGCCCTCTACCCTGCACACCGAAACCGACAGCCGTCTACCCGCCCCCCGCACACCGCATCGACGCCTCTACCCCGCACACCGCACCGACGCCTCTACCCCGCACCGACGCCTCTACCCCGCAAACCTCTACTCACCGAGTCCGGCACCCCCCATCAACCTACGTGCCTCTACCTCCGCACCTACGCCTCTACCGCCCCCTCACACGTGACGCGCAAAGAACTCCCTACCCCGCACACCGCACAGACGCCTCTACCCTGCACCCCGCACCGACGCCTCTACCCCACTACCCTCCACCGACGCCTCTACCCCGCACACCGAACCGACGCCTCTACCACGCACACCGCACCGACGCCTCTACCGCACCACGCACACGCGCATCCGACGCCTCTACCTCCGTAACCGCACCCGACGCCTCTAACCACACCTCACATACCCCTCCGCAACGACTGCCTCTACCCCGCACACCGCAACGACGCCTCTACCCTGCACACCGCACCGACGCCTCTACCCCGCACACCGCACAGACGCCTCTACCCCGCACACCGCACAGACGCCTCTACCCCCCGCACCCTGCGACCGACTACCTCTATCACCCACACCTGCACCGACGTCTCTACCCCCACAGCGCACCCGAACGCCACTACCCCCCGTTAGAAGTCACTGCACCAGACGCCTCACCCGCAGCACCCGAACCGACGCCCACTACCAACGCACAAACCGCACCGCCCCCCTCTACCCATACACCGCACCGACGCCTCTACCCGCACACCGCACCGACGCCTCTACCCTGTACCAGTCTCTGCACCGACGCCTCTACCCCGCACACCGCACCGACGCCTCTACCCTGCACACCGCACCGACGCCTCTACCCTGCACACATACAACTTTCACCAGGACCCGCCCGCACAGACGCCCTACCTGCCACAGCCCCCCGCGACCTGACGCCTCTACCCTGCACACCGCACCGACGCCTCTACCCCGCACACCGCACCGACGCCTCTACCCTGCACACCGCACAGACGTCTCTGAGCCCCACACCGACCCGACCCTCAACCCTCCCCGCACGCACCGCACAGACGCCTCCACCATGCATATCGCACCGACGCCTCTACCCCGCACCGACGCCTCTACCCCGCACACCGCACAGACGCCTCTACCCCGCACACCGCATCGACGCCTCTACCCCGCACACCGCACCGAAGCCTCTACCCCGCACACCGCACCAACACCTCAACCCCGCACACCGCACAGACGCCACGACCCAGGAAACCGCACCGACGCGTCGACGCCCCCAGCCGAACCCTTTAACCCCGCACCGACGCCTCTACCCTCCGCCCACAACGGCACAGACGCCTTCTACCCCGCACATCCGCATCGACGCCTCTAAACCCGCCCGCAACGACGCCTCTACCCCGCAACCCGCCACCGACCCTCTACCCCGCACACCGCACCGACGCCTCTACCCCGCACACCGCACCGACGCCTCTACAACCCCCCACACCACGCTCCAAACACGCCGCACCGACGCCTCATTCCAGCTACCTCCCTCGTCAGAAATCGCCGCAGGCCGTGAGATGCCTCTACCCCCCGCACACCGCAGCGCAATGCCTCTAACCGCCGCACCGACACGGCACCACGCCTCGTAACCCCCTACCCCCCTCCTCACACCGCACCGACGCCTCTACCCCGCACACCGCACAGTCCGCCGTCTACCCGCAAACCGCACAGAACTCCTTCCAACCCTGCACACCGCACAGGACTCCTCTACCCTCACACCGCACAGACGCCTCTACCCCGCACACACGCCTCTACCCTGCACACCCCCAGACGCCTCTACCCCGCACCGACGCCTCTACCCCGCACACCGCACCGACGCCTCTACCCCGCACACCGCACCGACGCCTCTACCCTGCACACCGCACCGACGCCTCTACCCCGCACACCGCACCGACGCCTCTACCCCGCACACCGCACCGACGCCTCTACCCCGCACACCGCACCGACGCCTCTACCCCGCACCGACGCCTCTACCCCGCACACCGCACCGACGCCTCTACCCCGCACGCACCGACGCCTCTATCCCGGACACCGCACCGACGCCTCTACCCCTCTACCTCGCACCGACGCCACTACCCCGCACAACGCACCGACGCCTCTACCCTGTACACCGCACCGACGCCTCTACCGCGCACCGACAGCCTCCTACCCCCCCGCACACCGCAGCTCGACCGCTCTACAACTTCCCGCACACAACACCGCATACCCGACGCCTCTACCGCCCCGCACACCGCACCGGACGCCTTCTATCCGCACAACCGCACTGTGACTCCTCACGGGCCCGCCACACCGCACCGACGCCCTTACCCCCCCACCGCACCGACGCCCCACCCCCAACCCCCGACCCTTACTCCGCACCCGCAATGACGCCTCTAAAATGCAACCGCAGCGACGCCTCTACCCTGAACACCGCACCGACGCCTCTACCCGCACACCGCATCGACGCCTCTACCCCGCACACCGCAACGACGCCTCTACCCGCACACCGCACAAAGACGCCTCTACCCCGCACACCCCCCCCGACGGCCCCCTAACCCCCCCACACCGCATCGACGCCGTAACCCCCCACACCGCACCCACTCTCTACCCCCGCACACCGACCCACCTCTACCCCGCACACCGCACCGACGCCTCTACCCTGCACACCGCACCGACGCCTCTACCCCGCACACCGCACCGACGCCTCTACCCCCCCGAGCCTCACCCCCGCAACCGCACAGACCCTCTACCCCGTACACCGCACGCGCCTCTACCCTCCACCGCACCCCGCCCAAACCCCCACCCACCCTCTACCCTGCACACCGCACCGAAAACCTCTACCCCGCACCCGCCAACCCTCTACCCCCGCCCGCGCCCCTACCCTGCACCGACGACTCTACCCCGCACCGACGCCTCTACCCCGCACACCGCACCGACGCCCCTACCCCGCACAAGCCCGACGCCCCCTACCCCTTAACCCCCAAACCCACGCCCTCCCCCCAAAAACCCCCGCCCCCACCGCACCCCCGCCCCTACCCCCGCACCGACGCCTCTACCCCCCACCCGCACCGACGTTCCCCCACCCCCGACACCGCACCACCCTCACCCCCCCCACCCCCACCGCGCCTCTACCCGCACCAAACCCCTACCCGCCCCGCACCGCCCTTACCCGCCCCCCCCGACGCCTCCCCCCAAGCCCACGCCCCCCCCGACCGACGCCTTACCCCCCGCAACCCCCTTCCCCCCCCCAAAGACCCTCTACCCCCCCCACACCGCCAGACGGGCCCCTTTCCCTGCACATCGCACCGACGCCTCTACCCCCACCCGCCTCTCCCTCTCCCCCCACCCACGCCTCTACCCGCACACCGCACCGACGCCTCAACCCCGCACACCGCACCGCGCCTTACCCCCCCACCACGCCCAAACCCCGACACCGAAAACCCCGGGCCTCCCCCCCGCACGACGCCTTACCCCGCACACGCAAAACGCTCTACCCCGGACACCGCACCGACGCCTCTACCCCGCACCGACGCCTCTACCCCGCACACCGCAAAGACGCCTCTACCCCGCACACCGCACAGACGCCTCTACCCTGCACATCGCACCGACGCCTCTACCCCGTACAAGTCACAGCACCGACGCCTCTACCCCGCACACCGAACCGACGCCTCTACCCCGCACACCGCACCGACGCCGCTACCCAGCGCACCGCACCGGCGCCTTAAACCCTTACCCGCACCGACCCCCCTACCCCCCACACGCACTGACGCCTCTACCCCGAACACCGCACCGACCCCTCTACCCCGCACACCCCACCCACGCCTCTACCCCGCACACCGCACCGACGGGCCCCTACCCTGCACAAACCCCACCGATTTCCTCTACCCGCACACCGCACCGACGCCCCCTACCCCCCCACACCGCCCCAGACGCCTCCCCCCACCTGCACCGGGCGCCTCTATCCCCCACCCCGCACCGACGTCTCTTCCCCGCAAACCCACGCCCCTACCCCCACACCGAACCGACCCTCTAACCCCGAAAACCCCAAACCCACGCCTTACCCCGGGACAAGTCACTGCCCGACGGGCCCCTACCCCGCACACCGCACCGACGGGCTCTAAACCCCCCACACCCCACAGCCCCCTTTTCCCTGCACAAGCACCGAAGCCTCTACCCCCGCCCCCGAACACTACCCCGCCACCGGGACAGACACCCCATACCCCGCACACCCCACAGACGCCTCTACCCGTCACCGCACCGCGTCTACCCCCACCCCCGCACCGAGCCCCTACCCCTTTTCCCGTCTCGCACCCACCCCTACCCCGCAAACTGCAAACTTTCCCTTTTTCAAACCCCACCGACGCCTCTACCCTGCACACCGCACCGACGCCTCTACCCAGCACACCGCACCGACGCCTCTACCCCGCACACCGCACCGACGCCTCTACACCGCACACCGCCCTCGAAGCCTTTACCGCCCCAAAACCCCACCCCACCCTTACCCCCCACAAACCCCACCCCGGGCCCCAAATCCGCCCCGCCCACCGGCCCCTACCCGCACAACCGCACCGGCCTCTACCCTGCACACCGCACCCCGCCTCTACCCGGGCCCCCCCCCACCGACCCCCCCCTACCCCCCGGGGCACCGCACCGACGCCTCTACCCCGCACCGAACCCACTACCCCGCACACCGGGACCGGGCGCCCTATCCCGACACCGCACCGACGGGCCCTATCCAAAGGGAAACCCCACCGACGCCCCTACCCCCTACCTCGGGACCGACGCCTCTTCCCCCCTACCCCGCCCCCAACCCCTACCCCCACACCGCACCGACGCCCTTTAAAACCCCGGCCCCCAACCCCGCCCGCGCCTCTTTCCCTGCACCCCCGCACCGGGCGTCTCTACCCCGCCCAAACCCCACAGACCCTTAAAAAAACCCCGCACCGACCCCCCCTCCCCGCACACCCACCGACGCCTTACCCCGCACAAAACCGCAACCCACGCCCCTGCCCCGCACCCCCCCGCACCGACGCCTCTACCCTGCACACCGCACCGGGGTTACCTCTCTAACCCCCCAAACCGCATCGAGCCTTTTTACCCCGGGCAAAACCCCACCCCACGCCTCTACCCCGGGGGACCCCACAGAAGCCTCTACCCCGCACCGAAGCCTAACCCCCCCACACCGGCAACCACCACGCCTCTACCCGCACCAAAAAACACCCCACGCCTCTAACCCCCCCACCGACGCCTCTACCCCCCACCCCCCCCCAAAAGGAAAGCCCCCTACCCTGCACACCGCACCGGGGCCCTATACCCCGCCCCACCGCAAAGACGCTTACCCTTTCACACCCCCGACCCCCACCCCCCCTACCCCCCCCCACACCCCAAAAGACGGCCTCTTTCCCCCACACCGCACAGACCCTCTACCCCCCCCCACAGGGACCGAGCCTTCTACCCCGCACCCGAAAGGGGCCCCCTACCCCTTTTCAAACCCACCGACGCCTCTACCCCCCAAAACCCCACCGAGCTTCTACCCCCCCACAAACCCCACCCAACGCCCTTTTACCCCCCCCCCACCCAAAACCGCCCCCCCCCGACCCCCTCTACCCCGCACACCGCACCGAACCCCCTTTCCCCGCACACCCAACCCCGCCCTACCCCGCCCACCGCATCTATTTTTCCCCACCCCCCACCCCACGGGCCCCTACTCCCCAACCAAAACCCCCAAAGCCTCTCCTCGCACCGACGCCCCTACCGGGACCCGCACTGAAAGCCTCCCCCCCCCCCGCCAAAACCGCACCGACGCCCCCTACCCCCCCCACCGCAACCGAAAGCCTCTACCCCCGGACCCGGGCCCCAACCCCCCCCTACCCCGCACCGACGCCTCTACCCCCGGAAACCCCCCCTCTACCCCCCCACCACCGCACGACGCCCCCTTTCCCCGCACACCGCCCAGACGCCTCTAAACCCCCCCACCGACGCCCTTACCCCCCCACCCCGCCAAAGGAAAGCCTTTTACCCCGGAAAAGCCCCGACGCCTTTACCTTGCACACCGCACCCAACCCCCTACCCCCCACACCCCCCAACCGACGCCTCTTTCCCCCCCACAACCCCCACCCACCCCCACCCCGCACACGAAACCCCCCTACCCCCCCCCGACCCCCCTAAAACCCCCACCGGGCTACCCCCTTTCCCCGCACCGACGCCTCACCCCCCCTACCCCCCCACCGACGCCTCTTCCCCCCACCGCACCCACGCCCTAAACCCCGCACCGACGCCTCTATCCCGGACACCGCACCGACGCCTCTACCCCCCAAACCCCGAACCGAAGGGGCCCCCACCCCTCGGGCCCCCCACCCACGCCTTCCCCCCCACACCGCACCCGGCGCTCTACCCTGTACAACCCCACCGCGGGCCTTTTACCCCCCGCACACCCCAACCCCCAAGCCCCCTAACCCCCGCACACCGCACGAGCCCCACCCGGGAAAACCCCAACCCACGCCTTACCCCCCCGGGCACCGGGAAGGGCGGGCCGCTACCCCGCACCGACGCCTCTACCCCGCACACCGCACCGACGCCTCTACCCCGCACCGACGCCTCTACCCCGCACACCGCAAAAACGGGCCCCTACCCTCACAACCCCACTGAAAGCCTCTACCCCGCACCGACGCCTCTACCCCGCACCGACGCCTCTACCCCGCACACCGCACCGACGCCTCTACCCCGCACACCGCACCGACGCCTCTACCCCGCACACCGCACCGACGCCTCTACCCGGCACCCCGCCCCCCTCGAAAGCCTCTACCCCGCATCCCCCAAACCCACGCCTCTTTCCCCGCAAAACCGCACCGACGCCTCTACCCCGCACACCGCACCGACCCCCTCTACCCCCCCACACCGCCCCCGACCCTCTACTTTTCCCCAAAACCCCACCGACGCCCCCTACCCCCGCACCCGCACCGGGCGCCTCTACTCGCACCCCCGGGCCCCTACCCGCCCCATGCACTGACGCCCCACCCCGCACACCGCCCGCCCCCCTCCCACCCCCCCACACCGCACAGACGCCCCCCTACCCCGCACCACGCCTCTACCCCTTTTACCCCGCAACCCACGCCCCCTACCCCCCCCACTGACCCTCACCCCCAAGAAGGGCCCCTACCCCGCACCCGGGCGCCCTACCCCCCCACCGACGCCTTACCCGCCCGACGCCTTTTTAAAACCCGCACCAACCGCCAAAGAAGCCCTACCCCGGGAAACCGCAAACCCACGCCTCTACCCCCGGGAACCCCAAACCGGCCTCTAACCCCCCCACACCGCCAACCCAACCCCCTTTTCCCCCGCACCGCAACCCCCCCCAACCCCCCTTTTTCCCCCCCCACCGACGCCTCACCCCCCCAACCGGGGCCTCTACCCCCCCCCTACCCTGCACCCACGCCTCTATCCCCGGGCAACCCCCCCACGCCTCTACCCCCCCTACCCCGCAACCCCCACGCCTCTATCCCGGACAACTCAACCCACGCCCTCCAAACCCCCTTTAAACCCCACCGACGGGCCCCCCACCCCGCACACCGCCCCCCGACCCCCTCTACCCCGCACCCACGCCACTACCCCGCACACCGCACCGGGCGCCCCTACTCCGCAAACCGCACCCCCAAAGGGCCCCAACCCTGCACACCGCAACCGGGCGCCCTATCCCCCGCAAAACCCCCACCCACGCCCCCTACTCCCACACCGAAACCCAACCCCTCTACCTCGCACCCACGGGCCTTTTTACCCCGCACACTTGCAATGACGCCCCTTACCCCGCACAAACCCCACCGACCCCCCTCCCACCCCCCCACAAACCCCACAGACGCCTCTTTCCCCCCACCCACGCCTCTACCCCCTCTACCCCGCACCGACGTCTCTACCCCGCACACCGCACCGACGCCTCTACCCCCCAACCCCCGCCTCTACCCCCCCACCACCCACAGCGCCCCCTTTCCCCCACCCCCGCACCGACGCCTCCTTTCCCCGCCCAACCCCGCACCGACCCCTCTACCCCGCACAAAGCCCCGACGCCCTACCCTGCACACCCCCCCCCGACCCCCCTTACAAGAAAACAGGGAACCCACGCCTCTAAACCCTTTCCCCAACCCCAAACCCAAGCCTTACCCTGCACACCCCCCACCGAAGCCTTTTCCCCCCACCGACGGCCCCTACCCCGCCAAAACCCCCAGGGGCCTACCCCCGCACAAAAACACGCCCCCTCTAACCCCCCACACCGCAAACGAAAAGCCCTCCTTTCCCCGCAAACCGCACCGACGCCCTAAACCCTGTACAAACCCCATCGACGGGCCCCTACCCCGGGAAAACCCCCACCGACGCCCTACCCCGCACACCCCCCCTTTCCCCCCACACCGCCTCAACCCCCCCCACCCAACAACCCAACCCCCCACCCCCCGCAAACCCCCACCACGCCCTACCCCCGCACACCCGAAACCCACGCCTTTTACCCCGACCACCGGCCCCCCGACGGGCCCCTACTTCCCCCCACACCCCAAAAGACCCTCTACCCTGGGAACCCGCACCGACCCTCTACCCCTCACAGCACCGACCCCCTCTACCCCCCCCCACACCGCCCCCCCAAAGGGCGCCCTTTCCTCGCCCCCAACCGCACAGACGCCCCCTACCCCGCACCCGCACCGGGCGCCTTAACCCCCCCACAAAACCCCAAACACGCCCCCTTTTCCCCGCCCGACGCCCCTACCCCGCAACCGCACCCAGGCCCCTACCCCCCCC
Source organism: Phyllomedusa bahiana (assembly GCA_025379985.1). Lineage (NCBI taxonomy): Eukaryota > Metazoa > Chordata > Amphibia > Anura > Hylidae > Phyllomedusa > Phyllomedusa bahiana. The sequence continues at coordinate 45,206 of JAODAL010033473.1, forward strand.
CCACCCCCACCCGGGGCCCTCCCTGCACACTGACGAGTTACCCCAACCCCAAAAGAGCCTCTACCCCCACACGCACCGAGCCTTACCCCGCACCGACGCTTACCCTTTCACCGCACCGCGCCTTACCCCCCACCCGAAAGCCTTACCCGCACAAAACCCCCACCCACCCCCTCCCCCACCCGCACCGACGGCCTCTTCCCCGCACCGACCCCCTCTACCCGCACACCGCAAGAAGCCCCCTAAACCCCGGACCCCACGACCTAACCCCCCCCCCCCAGGCCCACCGCAGACGCCTTTCCCCCACCCGCCCCCACCCTTAC
>JAODAL010033474.1:0-45524 GCA_025379985.1 Phyllomedusa bahiana
TTTTGAAAAAAAAACGTTGAAATGGCCGTTGCGAACATACCCTTTTGGTGTAATCACTCCCTAAAAAGGGTAAATTGAGCCCCCAAGATTCCCCCTTTTCCCTGAAAGAAAAAAACTAAAAACTTCTGCAGAGCTGCTGCATAGGGCACAAGATTTGGACTGAAAAAAACACAGTTATTGGGCCACTGCAAACGTAGCCAAGGCTAATCAGCTTCTTTCATCAAAAAAAAAAAAAGTTCGGGGGTTCGGGGGCCCGCAAAATTTCCCGCCTTTTGTAAAAATTGAAATAGGCCCCGGCATAATCATTTCCTTTCCCCAAAACTATCTAAATATCTTAAAAAAAAATAAAATGGAGTCACCGTGAACATAGCCCTTGGCGTAATCCCCTTCTTTATCTTTTACAAAACAGTTGCATACGGAGCCGCTGTGAACACACAGGCGTAATCACCTTCTCTTTCTTCTAAAGCAGCGCTCCAAAAAATGTGACGGTTCCCCTAAGAGTCCCACTTTTTCCCCAAAAAAATTTAACACTTTATACAGAAGCATCGCTCTTAGCCAATGGCGTGATCAGCTTCTCTGTCACCTAAAACAGCGGCTAAAAAAAATACCCGGCGGTGCTTGTGGGGGCCAAGTTGTCCGCCATTTTGCCTAACAAGACCGAACTGCATAGGGGCCCGCTGTAAACCCAACCCCTTGGCGAGTCCCCTTCTTTTTTCCCCAAAATCAGTGAAAAAAAAACTGCCCACGGGGTTGTGGGGGGGTGGGGGGGTGGGAGGGGCACCAAGATGTCCACCATGTTGACTAAAAAATAAACATAGCTGCATACGGAGCCGCTGTAACACAGAATTGGAGAAATCGACTTGTCTTTGTCAAAAAACAGCATAAAAAAAATGCCTGATGGGGTCTGCTGGTTTCTACAAAGATGTCTACCATTTTGACAAAAAAAAAATAATATAGCTTCATATGGAGCTGCTGTGGTTATAGCCGAAGGCATAATCACCTTCTCTATTGCCTAAAACAGCGATATAAAATGCCCAGTGGGTCTGTCAGGCGCCTATGCAAAAACATAGTGGTGCCGTTAGTTTTTTGTACGGGGTCAGTCTAAGCCTTCCGGTGGAGCTTTTTCCCCAACTCCCCCATTTCGTACTCAATTATAAAAAAAAAGGGTTTGGGATTTTAAAAAAATCACGTTATGTTTCATTTTTTCTTTTAAACCTTTTGCGTTTAAGCTGCATATTCAAACATTTGAAAACATCTAATATTTTATCGCAGTTATGCACTTAAATTTTGAGCCAGTACTTTGCTGTTGTGTTACGTCCAATCCTTTTTGCAGTTCCCGGTGGAGTATTAATAGGTGGATGTTGACAAGCGCACAGCTTTAGTTGGCGACGTTTCGGAAAAGACATTTTCCCTTCTCAGGCATCTGTCAGGCGCCGCCACATTGTCCACCATTTTGCCCGAAAAAATAAAGCTTTATATGAAACCGTTGAGAACACAGCAAATAGCGTAATCAGCTTCTCAAAAAATGCCCAGTGGTGTCTGTGGGGGCCACCAAGATGTCCGCCATGTTGCCTAAAATGAAACTGCATATGGAACAGTCGTGAACATAGCCCCTTGCGTAATCAACTTCTTTATCTTTTAAAACAGCAGCATAAAAATACCCAGTGCCGTTGAACACCTTCTTTGCTCATTTTCATATCTTTGACAATGTTTGATTGTTTGAAAATGTCATTGTTTTTCAATAAATCTTTCGTAATTTGAAAAAAAAATACCCAGTGCCTGTCGATTGCCACTAAGGTGTCCACCATTCTGAATAGAAAACAGTTGCGAACACAGCCCTTGGTGTAATTACCGTCTCTAACAGGGGTACATATGGTGCCGCCAAGATCTCCGCCATTTTGACCGAAATCACGTCGCCCATGGTGTAATCACCTTCTCTTTCACCTAAAACAACCCAATAAAATGCCCCTAGGGATGTGTCTGGTGCCACCAAGACGTCAGCCATTTTGCCTGAAAAAAAAGCTTCATGTAGAGCTGCTGCAAACACAGCCCTTGGTGCAATCAACTTCTCTAAATTAGTGCCAATAGGTGCCCATAGGGCCCAAGATTTTGACTGAAAAAATACAGCTTCATATGGAGCCACTGTGAACATAGCCAATGGCGTAATCAGCTTCTTTTTCATCAAAAAATAGTGTTTGGTGGAGTCTGTGGGAGCCACCTAAAAAAAAAAAAAAAGATGTCTGCCATTCTACCTAAAAAAAAAAAAGATGTCCGCCACTCTACCTAAAAAAAAAAAAGATGTCCGCCAATCCACCTAAAAAAAAATAGAATATGTCCGCCCCTCCACCAAAAAAAAAAAAAGGATTTCCGCCAATCCACCTAAAAAAAAAGATGTCCGTGGGGATCTGCTGGGTCCTACCAACATGTCACCATCTTGAATACAACACATACGGAGCCGCTATGAACACAAAGGCGTAATCACCTTCTCTTTCTTCTAAAGCAGCGCTCCAAAAAATGTGACGGTTGCCACTAAGATGTCCACTACTTTGCCTAAAATATACAGCTTTATACAGAGACGCTGCAAACATAGCCAATGGTGTGATCAGCTCCTCTTCCACCTAAAACAGTGGCTAAAAAAATGCTTGGTGATGTCTGTGGGGGTCGCCAAGATGTCCGCCATTTTGCCTAAAAAGACCTAACTGCATATGGAGCCGCTGTGAACACAACCCTTTGCGCATTACCCTTCTCTTTTACCTAAATCAGTGGAAAAACAAACTGCCCAGCGGTGTCTGTGGGAGGGGGACCAAGATTTCCGCCATCTTGAATTTTAAAAAAACCATCATCTTATGAAGCGGCTGCATACATAGCCCTTGGCGCCATCACCTTCTCTAAGCCGTGCGCCCATAGGGGGATGTCTGGTGCCGCCATTTTGCTGCAAGCACAGTCAATGGCGCAGTCACCTTCTCTTTCACCTAAAGTAACGCAATACATCACCCACTGGCAGGGCCGGGGCGAGGGGCAGGCGATCTCTTATGGCACCATTGTATCACAGGCAGGAAGGAGGCACATGGAGCAATGGTGTTGGCTTAATTTTCCACTGTGTGGGCGCCATATGCCTTATTTGCCTTGTCTGGTGCCACCAAGATGTCCGCCATTTTGAATTTCAAAAACCCAGCGTCCATGGAGCGGCTGCATACCTAGCCCTTGGCGCGGTCGCCTTCTCTTTCAACTAAAACAATGCAATACATCACCCACTGGCAGGGCCGGGGTGAGGGGCAGGCGACTGGCTAGGGCACCACTGTATCCAAGGCAAGGATGCTGTTGGCTGAATTTTCCACTGTGCAGGCGCCATATGCCTTATTTGCCTTATCTGGCGCCACCAAGACGTCCGCCATTTTGAATTTCAAAAACCCAGCATCTTATGGAGCGGCTGCACACGTAGCCCTTGGTGCAATCGTCTTCTCTAACCTGCGTGCCCATTTCACGCACATAGCCATTGACAGAATCAGCTTTTCTTTTGCCTAAAATAGCGCTTCCACCAACTGATGGTGGCGTCAGGTACTGCACTGGGGTGACCGCACACTGTTTTTGAAGAAGATGAACCCATTGTTGGGCCCCATTGCCCCTCAGTTTTTGGGGGGTTGGGACCCCTTAGCCCCCAGCCTCTGGTCACAGCATTAGCTCCCGCCATGTCCTGAACCCCCCCCACACACGAAGCGGCTCTGCCGCCCCTTTGCCGCATGCGGTTGTGGTGGTGCGGTTGTTCGGCCGGGTGACTACGGGGGGGTTGGTGTGCTCACTTTACAGCCTTTTACACCCATTTCCCCGCCTACAATTACCGCAAAAAAAAAAAAAAAAAAAACCTCCGACCCTCTGCCGCCCGCCCCCGGAATAGACGCGTCTCCTCGCCCGCCACCAGCATTCCCGCACCGAGGAGATAACGGAGACATCGCGGCGGGGAAGGCGCCTCTGGATGTGGCAGCAGCAGCCGCCCCTGTGTCGTCGCCATGTGTAAGATGGCCGCCGTGCAGGAGGAGGCGGAGGAGAGCTGAGCACACGGCGGGAGCAGGTAATGGGCGAGCACAGCCGGGCCTGCGGCCTGTGAGCGGCGGGAGAGGCCGCACTGACCGGGCCTGCAGCACAGTGCGCACCGCGAGGGGGACGGCGGCGGCTGCAGTGTGATCGGGGACCGAGAGAGAGACTGCGGCTGCTGCTGTGTGTACAGGGCCCGAGAGAGGAGAGACTGCGGCTGCTGCTGTGTGTACAGGGCCCCAGAGAGAGGAGAGACTGCGGCTGCTGCTGTGTGTACAGGGCCCCCAGAGAGGGGAAAACTGCGGCTGCTGTGTGTCAGGGCCGGGGAGAGAGGAGAGACTGCGGCTGCTGCTGTGTGTACAGGGCCCCAGAGAGAGGAGAGACTGCGGCTGCTGCTGTGTGTACAGGGCCCGAGAGAGGAGAGACTGCGGCTGCTGCTGTGTGTACAGGGCCCGAGAGAGGAGAGACTGCGGCTGCTGAGGTGACGGGGCCCAGAGAGGGGGAGGACTGCGGGCTGCTGTGTGTACAGGGCCCAGAGAGAGGAGAGACTGGGGCGCTGCTGTGTGTACAGGGCCCAGAGAGAGGAGGGACTGCGGCTGTTGCTGCTGTGTTACAGGGCCCCAGAGGGGAGGAGAGACTGCGGCTGGTGCTGTGTGTACAGGGCCCAGAGAGAGAGGGAGACTGCGGCTGCTGCTGTGTGTCCAGGGCCCCAGAGAGAGAGAGGAGAGACTGCGGCCGCTGTGCTGTGTGTACAGGGCCCAGAGAGAGGAGATGCGGCTGCTGCTGTGTGTACAGGGCCCCAGAGAGGAGAGACTGCGGCTGCTGCTGTGTACAGAGCCCCCCAGAGAGAGAGGAGAGACAGCGGCTGCTGCTGTGTGTACAGGGCCCCAGAGAGAGAGAGGAGAGACTGCGGCTGCTGCTGTGTGTACAGGGCCCCAGAGAGAGAGAGGAGAGACTGCGGCAGCTGCTGTGTGTACAGGGCCCCAAACAGAGAGAGGAGAGACTGCGGCTGCTGCTGGGTGTACAGGGCCCAGAGAGAGAGGAGGAGGCTGCTGCTGTGTGTACAGGGCCCCAGAGGAGAGAGGAGAGGACTGCGGCTGCTGCTGTGTGTACAGGGCCCAGAGAGAGAGAGGAGAGACTGTGGCTGCTGCTGTGTGTTACAGGGCCCAGAGAGAGGGGAGAGCCTGCGGCTGCTGCTGTGTGTACAGGGCCCCAGAGAGAGAGAGGAGAGACTGCGGCTGCTGCTGCTGTGTGTACAGGGCCCCAGAGAGGAGAGACTGCGGCTGCTGCTGCTGCTGTGAGTACAGGGCCCCAGAGAGAGGAGAGACTGCGGCTGCTGCTGTGTACAGGGCCCCCAGAGGAGAGGAGGGGAGACTGCGGTGCTGCTGTGTGTACAGGGCCCAGAGAGAGAGAGAGGAGAGACTGCGGCTGCTGCGTGTGTACAGGGCCCCAGAGAGGAGAGAGAGGAGAGACTGCGCTGTGCTGTGTGTACAGGGCCCAGAGAGAGAGAGGAAGGGCTGCTGCTGTGTGTACAGGGGCCCCAGAGAGAGGAGGGGACTGCGGCTGCTGCTGTGTACAGGGCCCCAGAGAGAGGAGAGACTGCGGCTGCTGCTGTGTGTACAGGGCCCCAGAGAGAGGGGGAGAGCTGCGGCTGTTTTGCTGTGTGTACAGGGCCCGAGAGAGAGCTGAGAGACTGCGGCTGCTTCTGTGTGTACAGGGCCCGAGAGAGAGAGGAGAGACTGCGGCCGCTGCTGTGTGTACAGGGCCCAGAGAGAGAGAGGAGAGACTGCGGCTGCTGCTGTGTGTACAGGGCCCCAGAGAGAGAGAGGAGAGAGAGCCGCTGAGGCTGCTGTCTGTGTGTACAGGGCCCCAGAGAGAGGAGAGACTGCGGCCGCTGCTGTGTGTACAGGGCCCCAGAGAGGAGAGACCGCTGCTGTGTGTACAGGGCCCGAGAGAGAGGAGAGACTGCGGCTGCTGCTGTGTGTACAGGGCCCGAGAGAGAGAGGCTGCTGCTGTGTGTACGGGCCCCAGAGAGAGAGAGGAGAGGACTGCGGCTGCTGCTGTGTGTACAGGGCCCCAGAGAGGAGGAGAGGCTGCTGCTGTGTGTACAGGGCCCCAGCGAGAGGAGAGACTGCGGCTGCTGCTGTGTGTACAGGGCCCCAGAGAGAGGAGAGACTGCGGCTGCTGCTGTGTGTACAGGGCCCCAGAGAGAGAGAGGAGAGACTGCGGCTGCTGCTGTGTGTACAGGGCCCCAGAGAGAGAGGAGAGACTGCGGCTGCTGTGTGTACAGGGCCCGAGAGAGGAGAGACTGCGGCTGCTGCTGTGTGTACAGGGCCCCAGAGAGAGGAGAGACTGCGGCCGCTGCTGTGTGTACAGGGCCCCAGAGAGAGGAGAGACTGCGGCCGCTGCTGTGTGTACAGGGCCCCAGAGAGAAGAGAGGAAAAGACTGGGCTGCTGCTGTGTTTTACAGGGCCCCAGAGAGAGAGAGGAGAGTCTGCGGCTGCTGCTGTGTTTACAGGGCCCCTGAGAGAGGAGAGTCTGCGGCTGCTGCTGTGTGTACAGGGCCCCAGAGAGAGAGGAGAGACTGCGGCTGCTGCTGTGTGTACAGGGCCCCAGAGAGGAGAGACTGCGGCTGCTGCTGTGTGCAGGGCTCGAGAGAGAGGAGAGACTGCGGCTGCTGTGTGTACAGGGCCCCAGAGAGAGGAGAGACTGCGGCTGCTGCTGTGTGTACAGGGCCCCAGAGAGAGACTGCGGCTGCTGCTGCTGTGTGTACAGGGCCCCAGAGAGACTGCGGCCGCTGCTGTGTGTACAGGGCCCCCCAGGGGAGAGAGAGGAGAGACTGCGGCCGCTGCTGTGTGTTACAGGGCCCAGAGGGGAGAGAAAGAGACTGCGGCCGCTGCTGTGTGTACAGGGCCCCCAGAGAGAGAGAGGAGACTGCGGCCGTGCGGGTGTGTACAGGGCCCCAGAGAGAGAGAGGAGAGACTGCGGCTGCTGCTGGGGTACAGGGCCCAGAGAGAGAGGGAGGGGACTGCGGCTGCTGTGTGTACAGGGCCCCAGAGAGAGAGGAGAGACTGCGGCTGCTGCTGTGTGTACAGGGCCCCAGAGAGAGAGGAGAGACTGCGGCTGCTGCTGTGTGTACAGGGCCCCAGAGAGAGAGAGGAGAGACTGCGGCTGCTGCTGTGTGTACAGGGCCCCAGAGAGAGAGAGGAGGGGACTGCGGTGCTGCTGTGTACAGGGCCCCAGAGAGAGGAGAGACTGCGGCTGCTGCTGTGTGTACAGGGCCCCAGAGAGAGACTGGGGCTGCTGCTGCTGTGTGTACAGGGCCCCAGAGAGACTGCGGCCGCTGCTGTGTGTACAGGGCCCCAGAGAGAGAGAAGAGACTGCGGCCGCTGCTGTGTGTACAGGGCCCCAGAGAGAGAGGGGAGACTGCGGCCGCTGCTGTGGGTACAGGGCCACAGAGAGAGAGAGGAGAGACTGCGGCCGCTGCTGTGTTTTACGGGGCCCCCAGAGAGAGAGAGGAGAGACTGCGGTGCTGCTGTTTTGTACAGGGCCCAGAGAGAGAGAGGAGAGACTGCGGCTGCTGCTGTGTTTTACAGGGCCCAGAGAGAGGAGAGACTGCGGCTGTGCTGTGTGTACAGGGCCCGGAGGGGAGAGGAGGAGAGAGCTGGGGCTGCTGCTGTGTGTACAGGGCCCGAGAGAGAGAGGAGAGACTGCGGCCGCTGCTGTGTGTACAGGGCCCGAGAGAGAGAGGAGAGACTGCGCCTGCTGCTGCTGTGTGTACAGGGCCCCAGAGAGAGAGAGGAGAGACTGCGACTGCTGTGCTGTGTACGGGGCCCCCAGAGAGGGGGAGAGACTGCGGCTGTGCTGTGTGTTACAGGGCCCCAGAGGAGAGAGAGGAGAGACTGCGGCTGCTGCTGGGGTGTACAGGGCTCAAAAGAGAGAGAGGAGAGACTGTGGCTCCCTGCTGTGTGTACAGGGCTCCAGGGGAGAGAGAGGAGAGACTGCGGCTGCTGCTTGTTTTACAGGGCTCCAGAGAGAGAGAGGAGAGGATGCGGCCGCTGCTGTGTGTACGGGCCCAGAGAGAGAGAGGAGAGACTGCGGCTGCTGCTGTGTGTACAGGGCCCAGAGAGAGAGAGGAGAGACTGCGGCTGCTGCTGCTGTGTGTACAGGGCCCCAGAGAGACTGCGGCTGCTGCTGTGTGTACAGGGCCCCAGAGAGAGGAGAGACTGCGGTGCTGCTGCTGCTGTGTGGACAGGGCTCCAGAGAGAGAGAGAGACTGCGGCCGCTGCTGTGTGTACAGGGCCCCAGAGAGAGAGAGGAGAGACTGCGGCCGCTGCTGTGTGTACAGGGCCCCAAAGAGAGACTGCGGCTGCTGCTGCTGTGTGTACAGGACCCCAAAGAGAGACTGCGGCTGCTGCTGCTGTGTGTACAGGGCCCCAAAGAGAGACTGCGGCTGCTGCTGCTGTGTGTACAGGGCCCCAGAGAGACTGCGGCTGCTGCTGTGTGTACATTATAGAGGAAGTTTACATGGAATGTACTAAGATCATAGCCTGGGGCTCTTGTAAATATACAGTGGAGAAGATGTACACAGATTGCACTTCCTGTATCTACAGTATATATTCACTACCGAGCCGTAACCCTCTTTCCTGTACAGCTGGAGAGCAGCGGCATAAGGCTAGGTTCACACCATGTACTGCGGCTTATACAGTACATCGTCTTTCGGGAGCTTGTGCTAATACGCGCGTACTTCCGTGGCCCCATTGGCTTTCGTTACTCGTGGCCCACATTTGCCGCAAGTAATTGAAATGTCGCTTATTACCCCACGCATATAGTACGACTGTATTGTACGCGCGGGGAGAGGAGGCGTAATCCATAGTTCTCTATAAAGGCTTGTTCACGGGTTTTTGATCCTTTTTACGGATCCGTTTTTGAGGAGTGACAAACGCAACAGTTGATACTTTATTTGGATCCGTATTGTATGGTTTTTGACTTGCGTTTTACAGATCCACTTTCTGGATACGTTTTGAGAGGCCCGAGTCTATTTCATCAGCGGCGCAAGCACACTGACCCCGGCACAGCCGAGCCCAGCAGCAACACCTCCGATCCCACGACCCAGCCCCCTGCAGCCACGCTCACCCCCGATCCACTGCGCTTTTCGGATGCGCTTTCAGCCAGCAATACGTACCCACAGTGTGGAGCGCTTTTGGACAGGTGCCAGAAGCGCACTCCATTATTCCCTATGGGCTTTTACTTGTGTAGAGCGCAAGAAGAATTGACATGTCAATTCTTAAAGTGGAAGCAAAAAGCGCAGCGCAGGAGAGCCCTCAAAAGCGCATCGGCGATCCCCGTGAGAACGACGATGCGCTTTTGTCATTGAACGCAATGTTAACCCCTTAACGACCTTGGGCCTATGAGTACGTCCCAGGGCCGCTCAGGGGCTTTGCAGGGGGATCGCTCCGCGACCCCCCCCCCCCCGCACAGTCGCCGGGGGTTAGTGGCTCATCGCCGCGAACACCCGGCCGTAACAGCGCCGGCGGTTGGCTCCGCCCGCTGGCGCTGTTTAACCCATCAGACACCGCGGCAAAGAAGGCCACGGCGTCTGAATGAACGCCGATCGGTGGGCCCCGGCACCGATCGTTACGGTCATTGGCACCGATTCCGACACCGGGCATGGTGGTGGGGAGCCTTGTGAAGGCTTTCCCCCCACTTATCTGGCCGGTTTGCCCCACTTCCATCCGCAGACAGGAAGTGGGGAAACCGCCATCTTTGTACACCCTAATGCAGGGGTGTCAAACTCGTTTTCACCGAGGGCCACATTAGCCTCACGACGTACCTTAAAGGGCCGACATAATTTTAGAACTACTTGTAGGTAGAAAAGGGCTTAAAGCCCCCTGTAGATGACAGTTATATCTGCCCATGTAGGTAGATAGTTTTTTTTGCCCCTGTAGCCAGATAGTAATATGCCCTCTGCGGCCAGGTAATTTTGCCCCTATAGGGAAAAGGGGGATGCCCCAATAACCCTGGTATCCAGGGAGATGCCCCATAGTCGCAGTAGCCCGGCAGATGCCCCATATAGGCCGCCAGTATCCCGGCAGATGCCCCATATAGTCCGCCAGTAAGCCAGGCGTGCCCCATAAGTCTGCAGTTGCCAGGCAGATGCCATATAGTCTGCCCGTAGCCAGGCAGCTGCCCCATATAGTCTGCCAGTAGCCAGGCCGATGCCCCATATAGTCCCTGACACCAATAGCCAGGCCAGATGCCCCATATAGTCCCCTCAGTAGCCACAGGCAGATGCCCCATTGCCCCATATAGTCCCCTCAGTAGCCAGGCAGATGCCCCATATAGTCCCCTCAGTAGCCAGGCAGATGCCCCATATAGTCCGCCAGTAGCCAGGCAGATGCCCCATATAGTCCCCTCAGTAGCCAGGCAGATGCCCCATATAGTCCCCCAGTAGCCAGGCAGATGCCCCCTAATGATTTTAAAATTAAAAAACAGCTACTTACCTCGTGTCCGTGCAGTCCGGTCCGCTTCGGGAGCTGTGTATGGTGTAAGCAGCGTGACGTCACGCCGCTTACGCCCGCACGCAGCTCCCAGAGATCTCCTCGGCAGCAGAGGCTGCCGGCGAGGAGACCCAGCGTCACAGGGGGCGTATGTACAGAGCGTTCTACATACAAAGGGAGAGGGTGGGAGGGAAACAATCCCTCCGGCCTTCTCCCTGGACTAGCTGGTTGACTCCACGTGACAGTGGTAAAACAGCCGTGCGGAGTCAGGGAGATCGCGAGCCGGAAAACACAAGGCCGCAGGCCTTGAGTTTGACACCTGTGCCCTAATGCATTGCCTATGCAATGCATTAGGTTGTATTAACAATCGCGCCCCCTAGTGGTCAAGCACCATAGGGGAACTAAATGTTACAGTAAAATAAATAAAGTTTTAAAGTACAAAAAAAAAAGTATTAAAAGTTCAAATCACCCCCCTTTCCCCATTTTACAAATAAAATCATTAAAATAATAAAAAAGTTACACATATTTGGTATAAAAATATAACATCATTTATCCCGTACGCTGAACGGGAAAAAAATTCCAAAAGCCAAAATTATGTTTTTTGGTCATTTTACGTCGCTCAAAAAATGGAATAAAAATTATTAAAGTCGCATGCATTCCAAACTGCTAGCGATAAAAAGTACACTTCAGCCCGAAAAAAATGCCTCCTCACTGACGTCCGTAGGTATTACTACAAAAAAGTTATTGGTTGCACAAAATGGCGCCGTGGCGCAAATTTCAAAAATAGAAAATGTTTGGAATTTTTTTTTACGGTACCAAAACATAACGGAAACCCTACATGTTTGGTATTGCCGGATGCATATCAACCTGTAGAATACAGATAATATATTATATTTACCGAAGATTGAACGCCGTAAAAGCAAAACCCCTGCAAACATGGCGAAAATACATTTTTTTTCACAATTTGTCCCACTTGGAATTTTTTTGCGGTTTCCCAGTATATTCTATAGTATAGTGAATAACACCATTAGAAAGTACATCTTGTCCCGCAAAATTAAAGCCCTCATGTGTCTGCGTAGGTAGAAAAATAAAAAACTTATTGCTTTCAGAAGGCGAGGAGGGATAAACGAAAGTTTCACCCAAAAAAACCGCCTGGTCCTTAAGGAGTTAATCACACTGACAATTGTCAGATCCGTAAAACGGATCACAAAAGCGTCGTGTGAACAAGCCCTAAGAACTGTGGATTACTGTAATTTCGGCGCACATCTCGCCTGTATTAGAGCGCAAATGTGCACCGAAATTACTGTTTTAGCTGTGACTGGTGGCAGCTTGTCCTGTGCGACTCGCCCTGTCCTTGTTCTCATCTGTGTGATATTCACTAAGCCCGGTCCACATCCAGGAGCACGGTGCACACAGGAATCCTCACCAGTGCCCCAGTAGGTAGGAGGGGGGGGGGGTAATGGTTCACATTGGCTGGGTTAGATGGCCCATAATACCGCCAAAAATCCTGAGATGCCTGTGGGTTGGATCACCCCATTATCAGTATTGTAAGGCCATGTAGAAGCCAGGACTGGCTCCATTCATTAATAAAATGCGATTGAACCCCAGTGTGTGAACAGGCTCCTAGGGATGGATTACAATTTTGTTCTCGTGGCTCACCGCTGCAGTAGGACGTGCAGCAAATAAGCAGGATATACCTTCGCTGACTGGGGCTGGATCCCTCAACAACAGTTTTGGAGTTTTGTTTTTTGTTTTTTTTTTTTCTTTTTTTTTTTGTTTTGTTCTGTGCAATAAATGCATCGGAGCTATAGTTCTGAAAGCAGACTGGGGCCAAGCTGGTGCTGTGTAGAGAGAGATCCTAAGGGCCGCACTTTCATGGTCGTAAATGCTGAATTTGGCACTTAGAAATTACAAGCTTGCGCGCCTTTAATGTCTATGCGCGAAACGCGTAAGCGTCTGAAGAGTTTCACTACTTTTAACAGGAGTACAGAATATGCACATAACGACGACATTGATTTTACTAGTAACATTCTTTTACCTTATTTGCGGGCGTATTTCAGCACCGTTTCGAGCCAAAATACATTGGGTGAACAAACCCCTACGATACAAAAACCTGCCCCTCTCCCCATCTGTGTCTCCTGAATGGGTGAATGCACAGGGGTTGCATGTGTTGCCAATTTCCCTGCATATATTTCTACATTGACTTCAATAGGAGACGGTAAAATCCGTGTGAGAGATTTATCTGCAGCAAATCCGACCCTCTTGTGTTCACCCAATAATTTGTGGGGAGGTCTCAGAAGGTTATGGAGACGCTCCATGTTAATGAAATGATGTATTTTCTGGTTGGTACAAAGCCTCCCCTCTCTTGTAAGCCACTGAGTGGCCAACGGGTGAAATGGGCCTTATGCAGGCATCCTCAAACTGCGGCCCTCCAGCTGTTGGGAAACTACAACTCCCATCATGCATTTATATAATCTATAACAGTGGGCATGATGGGAGTTGTAGTTTCCCAACAGCTGGAGGAGCGCAGTTTGAGGATGCCTGGCCTTATGTATGAAAACTGGCTAGCAGTAAGACTGTCTTTGTTGCTCATAGCAGCCAATCAGAGCCAAAGGCAACCAGAGCCCATAGCAACCAATCAGAGCCCAGCTTTTATTTCATATAGGGACCTGGAAAAATGAAAGCCGAACTCTGGTTGGTTGCTATGGGCTCTGGTTGGTTGCTATGGGCAACAAAGACCATCTTACTGTTAGATGTTTTTGATATACAAGGCCCAATATTCCAGTGATGGTGTTCTCTGGAGTCTTTCATCACCAGCGGGCGCGCTCTGACTTTTTTTGGCTCTGTGTATTGTTACGCAGTATATTTGGCGGATCTGAGAGTTGGGGGGGTGTGAGATGAGGTAGTCTGAGGCTGGGGAAGGGCTGCTAGTCTCCATTCAGATCAAAGTTTGGTGAGAAGTAAAATTAAAGGGGTTGCCCAATCTAAAGAGAAAAAAAAAAAAACTGAATTAAATATATATAAAAAAAATAAAATAAAGTGCTTGCCACCATTGCGGCGCTGAGACTGCTGGTGGTGAGTCTGTCTACTCCTTGTCCCTATCAGTGGTGCGTGGCTATGGCAGTCAGTCTGTGCCTTCTGTGGGCACTTGGCCCCTGCATGGACCGCCCCCCTCAGGGAGTGAATGGCGCTCACGTGTTTAGGTGCGTAGTATGGGACGTAATCGCTGATTGGGTGCAGCGGCCACGCATTGTTCCCTTAACTATTTGTCCAGTAGTTTAACCCCTTCCTGCCCGGGCCCCCCTTTACCCTCCTTCTTAACCAGGCACATTTCTCTTTTCCGTAGTTCACGTGCGTTTGAATGCTAGAACGCGTTCTTGTGCTCGGTTATTCTACCAGCTTTTTTCCCGTGATACATGAGACTTCATTTTTATGTCATTTTTACATGAGTGTTTTTATTGGTGGACGGGGTTAAGTTTCTAATATGAGGAGAAATAGTTGAAAAAAGTCTTTTACGCTTTGCAATTGGGCCGCTTTTCCATCACGAAAACGTATGTATTGTTGATATATTGTTTGAGTTACCATGGGTGCGGCTAAAAGTTTCAGCTTTGGCTGATAAGTTTACTTTGTGATATATATATATATATATATATATATATATATATATATATATATTATATATATAAAATATAATATATATATATATATATATAATATTGATTTCATTTTACATATTGTGCCCCTTTTAAGTCAGAAAAATATGTTTTTTCCTGATTTTTCCCCTGTAAATGGTGCTGGTATATTAGCCCGTTACAAGGGAAATCCATCCTGTGTACGGACATCAGACCCAGTTACCAAGGCTTGGCAGCGATCACATGACCGCCAAGGCTGGGAAGCAGGAAGTCTGGCGGCTTCCTGCCTGTCTGTATATACAGTGCTCATTGACTATTCTAGACATAGCGATTGGGAAGGCAGGGATGATGACAAACCGTCCCTCGGGGCCGCACAATTAGTCTCCGCAGAGGGTTATAGTCAACGGGTGATCGGCAAGTAGTTAAGAAATTACCCCAATAGCTGGAACTATAAGGGTATGTTCACACAGCGTAATTGCGGCATACATTTAGCCGCGTATTTGCACTTTAATATGGGCGAAGCGCGTGCCGCACTTATGGTAATTCATAGCTCTCATAGAGAACTATGAATTATGCCTCCTCTCCCCCGCTGTACAATACGATCATATGGTACGCCGGGCGAGAGAAGTGAAAGGCCACTTCTTCGCAGCGCGGCTTGTGCGAGTGAATGGAGCCGGCACCCCCTGTTTTTGGAAGTACTTCCAAAACATACGGCCTACACGTACTACAGTTTAGTACGCGCCCCAGTACGTCGTTTTAACATACCCGTAGGGTTCCCTCAGCCAGACCTCGTCCTACCCTCGCCGCAAACTCGTGTCTCCCAACGCGGGTTTGCAGCGTGGTTTGGGGTGCGACTTGTGGGGGGAGGGTTTGCCCCCATGCAAATTAGTAGGCAGGGGGAAAACCGCGCCACCAGCCGCGGAAACACCGCGCACCAGCCGCGCTGAGCACTCCCTGTCAAGAATTGACAGGCGAGTAGTGAAAACACGCGCGGCAAGGCTGCGGCCAAACCCGCGGCGTGTGAATATTAATGCGGTTTCCCGTAGGAAACCATGTTAATAAAGTTAACGGCCATAACCTCGTTCACATCCGTCGTGTGAACAGGGCCTTAGTGTAGTTTCATGCGTTGCAGTGTAG
Source organism: Phyllomedusa bahiana (assembly GCA_025379985.1). NCBI lineage: Eukaryota > Metazoa > Chordata > Amphibia > Anura > Hylidae > Phyllomedusa > Phyllomedusa bahiana. The sequence goes on from JAODAL010033474.1 coordinate 15,302, forward strand.
AAGGAAGTTTTTTGGCAAAAACAGCAGCATTTTTATTTTAGCTTCAAGTCAATAGGCAGATATGAAATACACCGCACACATAAGACCTTATGTATGAAAACTGTCTAGGGGTAAGACTGTCCTTGTTGCCCATAGCAACCAATCAGAGCCCAGTTTTCATTTCACATATTGCTCTGGAAAAATGAAGGGGGGACCTCTGGTCGGTTGCTAGGGCCTGACGGGTTGCTATGAGCTCTGACTGGCTGCTATGGGCTGATTAGTTGCTATGGGCAACAAAGACAGCCTTACTGCAAGACAGTTTTCATACATAAGGGCCCGATGAGTCTTCTTTCTGGGAGCGCGGCCCTTGATCTGTTACTACTTTACAAGCATGCTTTGTCATTGCATAGATTGGTCTCTGATTATTTTTTTTTTATGAAATATTTTTATAATTTTCTTTTTTTCTTTTCCCTCTAGACCTTCATCATGAACCTAACTTGATACTACTGCACTACAGCACCCCATCATATGCTTAAAAGAAGTCACCCTATAGGAACGTCGGGAGACAACACTGTCTGGCGTCTTATTGGATTTACACTTGGATTTTTTTTTTTTTCTTTAAGTTTATAACCCGTTCTACAGCACTATGGCAAGTAAACGGAAAACAAAAACTCCTTGTATGGTGCTTGCAAGCGAGCATGATCCCGATCTAGGGGTCAACTCTGATGGAGAGGAATGTCCACCACCGCCGCCGCCTCCTCCTCCAGCCGAGCCACCGGTACCGGAGAGCGCGGCGCCAGAGAGCCTATCCAGCGAAGACGATGCACTAGAAGCCAACGATTCAGACAATCAGCAGAATAAGGCGGTAGAAGGTGGTTACGAATGTAAATACTGTTCATTTCAGACAACGGACTTAAATATGTTTACCTTTCACGTGGACTCCGAGCATCCCAACGTCGTATTAAATTCCTCCTATTTTTGTGTGGAGTGTAATTTTCTCACCAAACGCTACGATTCACTTTCTGAGCACAATACGAAATACCATCCCGGAGAGGAGAACTTTAAGTTAACTATGGTTAAGCGCAACAATCAGTCGATCTTCGAACAAACGGTCAACGATCTAACGTTCGACGGGAGCTTTGTCCAGGAAGAAAACCAGGAACAGTCGGAGTCCAACTCGTCGGCCATATCCATCAGTAAAACCCCAATCATGAAAATAATGAAGGATAAGTCGGAGAAGAAACGGATCAACATGCAACAAAACGCAAGCGAAGACGGCGCTGAAGAAAACGAGTCGGCGGAGAGCGAGCCTAAGCCAAAACCGCAAGAAAATAAAGATACAAAGCCCCCTGTAGTTGTTCCCGAGCCGCCGGTGAAACCTAGCGCTACGGTTGTGACGAGTGCCCAGGAGTTACCAAGTACCGTCATTACTCCCGCTAACGTTCTTCAGCAGGGAGTGGCACAAGTGATTACAGCGGTGCAGGCACAGCAGAACATCCTCTCGAAAGTCTTAATCCCCCTCAATAGCATTCCTACGTACAACGCCTCGTTGGATAGCAGCCCGCTTCTGCTGAGTAACTACAACAAGTTTCCGTACCCAACGGTGTCTGTGATCACCCTGCTGGCTTCACAAATCAAGTGCACAGAAGAGCAAATCAAAATCTGGTTTTCAGCACAACGACTCAAACATGGCGTCAGCTGGACGCCCGAAGAAGTAGAGGACGCCCGAAGAAAGCAATTCAACGGCACTGTACACACGGTCCCGCAGACCATCACCGTTTTCCCAGCCCAGATCTCTTCAGCCGCCAACGGTTTGTCTTCCATTTTACAGACATGCCAAATAGTTGGCCAGCCCAGCCTAGTGCTGGCGCAAGTCGGAGGAACGAGCACAATTCCCGTGACCACCCCAATCGCGTTGACTGTGGCCGGCGTCCCAGGTAACGCCCAACTCCACGCAAGCCATTTACCGCAAACCCAATTGGTTTCCGAAACCAAGAGGATTGCCGCCATTCCGAGCGCCCAGCTTCCGAAGCAGGAACCCACCATGATCACGGACATGTTTGGCATGCGTTCGAAGAAAACGAAGGAGCAGTTGACGGCCCTCAAAATTAGCTATCTGAAGAACCCGTTTCCAAGTAATAGCGAAATCGACCGCTTAATAAGGTTCACGGGTTTGACGAAAGGGGAAATCAAGAAATGGTTTAGCGACACGAGATACAACCAAAGAAATTCCAAGGGGAGCCACGGCATTCATTTCCCCAGCGATCCTAGTGGCACCATAATCATCGACTCCAGCGATGAGACCACAGAATCTCCGACTCCTCCTGTTATAGCGCCGCAGCGTAGGCAAAGCTGGAGCGCCTTCCCGGATTTTAACCCACAGAGGTTCAAGGAAAAGACGGTGGAACAGTTACAGATCCTGGAGGAAAGCTTTCACCGAAACAACATCCCGACAGACGAGGAGTTAAACAAGTTAAGGGTTCTTAGCAAACTAACCAGACGAGAAATCGACGCCTGGTTCGCCGAAAGAAGGCGTTCAGTGGGCATCAAGGACGAACCTGAGGTCTACGTCAAGGAGGAGATAAAAGAAGAGATGGACCCTGAAAATGCCTACGTGAAAGCCGGGGCGGCTCTGGCTAGTAAATATGGCAAAAAGACCCCAGAACAGCTACACTCGCTTAAAAGCTTCTTTGTTCGCAACCAGTGGCCTAAAGCACATGACTACGATAAACTGTCCGAGGAGACCGGACTCGCAAGAAGCGACATTGTTGGGTGGTTTGGAGACACCAGGTACGCTGCTAAAAACCATCATCTGAAATGGTTCTACCAATATCAAGTGAACGGCAACCTCTCCCCCAATGCAGTCAATGGACAAGGCTTTGTACGAAAGAGAGGGCGAGGCAGGCCCAGGGGTAGAGGCAGAGGGAGACCCAGAGGTCGTCCCAAAGGATCCCGAAGAGCCAATAACTGGGAATGGGCCCCACCTCCAGTGAAACCCAAGACTGGCAAAGCGGTACTGAAAGACTACTACTTAATGCACAAATTCCTTAACGAGGAAGACCTGGATGAGTTGGTGGCGAAGTCTCGGATGGGTTACGAGCAGGTGAGGGAGTGGTTTGCAGTACGGCTTCAGAGAGAAGATGCTGGTTTGGATCCTTTTGACATGGAGGAGGAAGAGGAAGATCTCTTGGATGATCAGGACGAGGAGGAAGGAATTGACACCGATGACAGTGATACCTGGGAACCACCGAAACATGTTAAACGGAGACTTTCAAAAATGGAAGACTGACATGTGAGTAAGGGCCCTGTCATTCCAGTGCCTGTGCTGTGCTTTGTATTGTATGTATTAATATTCTCATACTTGGGACTCTATGGTATAACCTGTAGGTATATCCTAAATCCTGTGCTGCATTCAAGGGGTGTTACTATCCTGCACTGCAACAGCCAGCGAGCCCCCCATAGATCTCCGCTTCAGAATAGAGAGCCGGCGCTTGTGCACAACTCTCCATTCTGTTCTATGGGAAAAAGAGCAGCACGTACCACTCCCCTGTACCGGGAACTCCCATAGAACAAAATGGAGGGTCTTGTGCAAGTGGGGCCTGCACTCTGTTGTAGAGGAGAGTGTTGGGGGCCCGTTCCCAAGATGGTTCTGGAGACTTTGATGGGATATCCTAGCGACATGCCATTATAGTGTGAGATAAGAACACCCATTGACGTGTGCAGCACATTGAATGGACGCTGTCATGTTTGAGAAGGTTATCCATCCAAGAGGCTCTGACAGCAGCAGTCAGCGGATTGAAGGGGTGATGCTATTATAAATATGGTAATAATGTTGGTAATAAACCTGGTTTTTCCTCTATGTTGTAGGTATTTGTTCAGGAATTAGGGGGAAAAAAAAGTCACCACCAGGGAAACCACAATGTAGCTGCGGCCGGAACCCAAAAGTGGGTTATACCAAGTGTCCCGCACAGACAGTGTACACCGCCGGCAACAGAGCAAACACAGTCCAAATACAACAGTGGGCCTCATTTATGACAATTGTCTAAGTGTAAGATGGTCTTTGTTGCTCCTAGCAACCAGGCAGAGCTCATGGCAACCAATCAGAGCACAGCTTACATTTCTTTTACTGCTCTGGCAAAATAAAAGCCGAGCTCTGATTGGTTGCTAAGGACAGCCTTATACTTAGGGCCACATGTATGAAAACTGTCTAGGTCTAAGACTTTCTTTGTTGCCCATAGCAACCAATCACCGTGCCCATTTCATATAGTGCTCTGAAACAATGAGGGGCACTCTGGTTGCTATGGGCAACAAAAAGTCTTCAATCTAGACCGTTTTCATACATGTCCCCCTTAGTTTTTATAACTGACACTATGGACCTTATGAATGAAAACTAGCAGTAAGACTGCCCTTGTTGCCCATAGCAACCAATCGAGCTCATAGCAACCACTGCTCAGCTTTTATTCTTCAAGAGCACTATATAAAATGAAAGCTGAGCTCTGGTTGGTTGCTATGGGCAACAAAAAGTCTTAGTCCTAGACCAGTCGTCTGCAAACTGCGGCTCTCCAGCTGTGGAGAAACTACAACTCTCATCATGTCTACTGATATAGATTATATAAATGCATGATGGGAGTTATGGTTTCACAACACCTGGGAGACGCACTTTGCAGACCAAATCCCTAGACTGTTTTCAATGAATGTCTATGGACCAGTCCCAGCTATGTCTATTGCACCTTTTTCCCCACTGATATACTGATGGATACCCGCAATGTAGCGAAAAGTCAAGTGTGAACCCAGCCTTGCAAGTAGGAGCGCTGGTGAACCGTGAGGGTGCGGCAGCCTCTGCAGTCATCTGATCGTTGGCTTTGCAAGAGCTCTCACCCCTACCGGTCCCCCTCCCCCCCCCACTTTTAATTAATGATGGCCTACTGGCACACACCATTGATTTTATAGGCTGGAAATTCCCTTTAGCTTCCTCTGTGGTGGAGCTGTAGGAAAATTGAGTATTCAGTATTTCTGGTCCCCCCCTGTTCAGCATTAATGGGGTTGTCTGGCCATAGACACTGATGACATATCCATGGCGGATAGTTGCGGGTCCCAGAGGTCCCATTCTCCAGAACCAGCCCTGACACCTCTCCTTTTTGAACATTGGGTTGTTCAGAGCTTTCCCATTGACTCGCGGCTGATTTTGGAACTCCAATTGATTTATAATGGGAAAGTCCCGACCACTTTTCCATTTAAAACAGATTTTTGGGTCCATGCCTGAGTTCGGTGGAACCTGCGGTTATATCCTATTGATATACCATCAACGTTTATGGGGAGTCAGCCCGAGTTAAAGGGGTTGTCTCATTACATTGACCTGTCCTGTTTTCTGGGTTTTATTTTGAACTCCGGGGCGTGTTTACTGGCTTCCACTAGGCTGCAGTAGAAGCGAGGTCTGTAGCTATAGCAACCAGTGCTGGCAGCCTATCAGGAGAGAGAGAACAGGTCTGTAGCTATAGAGAGGATATCTCAGAATAGATAGAACACTGTTAATGGACATATATTGCAAAGTGAATTGTTTTTGCAAGATCTTTAAAATAAAAAGCAGCAATCCTTGTAGTGAGACAACCCCTTTAAGTAACATTTGCTTTACTATGCACCTGAAAAAATCAGACGAGTGTTGTGTAGAGCAAATTTGCGATATTTGCCCCGTTCTTTTTTTTTTTTTTTTTTTTGTCTCTGCCCTCGTCCTGATGAGCATGCAGACTGCGAAAAATAAACAGCGGATCGTGGGGCATCCTATATCTATGGCCGGTGACCGTTATTGACAGCAGAACCAGGATTGTCCAGCAGGTGTCCTCCTCTTCCTTTCTCAGACTACTTAGTGGATGATATGGGTTGAGAGAAAGATGTGATATGGCAGAAAATGTGCCATAAATCCTGTAGCGAGGGGGTATTTTCATCGCTTTTCAATAGAAAATATAATTGGTTGGTACGTTAAAGGAGTCTCCTTATCTATAGCATATGCAATGAATTCTGGGACCTGCGCCTATCTTGGGAATGGGCCCCCAAAATTCTTCACTTCGAATGGAGAGCCTGTCACGCTTATGCACGACTCTTCATTCTGTCCCAGTTTTTCACACTTGGCTATGCCACCTATCGATGTGCTATCTAAGTGCGAGATACCACTTTAACCCCTTAACGACCGCCTGCCAACTTTAGACGTCGGCTGGTGCGGGTCATTCGTCTGCAGCGACTTCTTTAGACGAATCGGTACTACACAGCCCTGATACCAGAGCATGTCCTGCGAGCACCGAGTAGCGGCGGAAACCTCCGCAACCCGGTGCTTTAACCGTTTGATTGCGGCGGTGCGTTACCGCAGCGCAATCAAAGGGTTTCCCTGCTCTGTCTAGTGATCGGAACACCTGGTGACCCGACAGAGCCCGGGGAACGGCTGCACAGTCAGCCCTGGGGACCTAGCGTGGCCCCAGAGGTTTCTTTGTATGAAGCCAGTGACTAGGACACACTGTGTGCTGTCCTGATCACTGCCTGTGTCAGACTGACACAGATTAGAATGTATTAGCATATATGAATATGCTAATACATTACAAAGTGTGAAATTTTTTTAAAAAAATGTTAAACAGTTCTCCCTTCATGGGAGTAAAAAAAAAAGTATAAAAAAAATAAATATTTAATAAAAAAAAAAAATTGCGCATAAATTACACGCACGAAAAAACCTACACATATTAGGTATCCACACAACTGTAATAACCTATAGAATTAATCTAACAAGTTAAGTGTGAAATGTGACCAAGCATAAAAAGAAAAATTGCCCGTAGTGCTGGCTATTGTGTGAACTGAGTTCTGCCTCCAAGGTTCGGTGTGCAGGTTCCCCCTCCCTGCTAACTTAGCAAATATAAATGGTTGAACCGTGGTAAAAAAATATTCAATATATTAAAGCTTGAATATTTTTTACCACGGTTCAACCATTTATATTTGCTGATTAAGTGTGAAATGTGAATGGTGTAAAAAAAAAAAAAATACTGCAATTATTTATAAGTGAAATTAAACTATTCCCCCATAAATTACAACTTGTCTCAAGTAAAACGAGGCCTCATACAACTTTGTCATTGAAAAAAGAAAAAAGTTCCAACTGTTGAAACGCAAGGAGGCAAAAACTGAAATGTTCTGGTCATTAACTACTTTTCAGGCATTCGGCTTAAGGGGTTAAAGGTGTCCAGTTTACTAAAACTACTGTCAAATGGGACCAGTGTGGGGAAAAATAAAATGAACCCTCCCAGCCCACCACTGCTGCCACTTGGGAGGTGCCCGGATCTGCTTCTCTTCACGTCTGAGCTCTCATCCTGACACACAGGAGAGTCTCGCACTCGATTCACTCGCTATGGAGCCCGAACCTTTCCTCTGTGTTGGGACAGGAACCCAGATGTGAAGAGCAATGGTGCACCGGAGCTGCAACAGCAGGAGATAAGAAGGGGGGGGGGGGGGGGGGCCGGGTTTATCTATTTTTCCCCTACCTTGTTTCCTGTTTGTATAACCATGCGACAACACTGAAGAAGTGACACTTGTATAACGGCAGGTTCACGCGGCTTTTTGGATCCAAAAACCTTAATCCAAAACCACTGCATAAATCGCATCCAACATGCAGCTGCGTGTTTGGAACGCACCCTCTAAAGTTTATAAATTTTTAAATAGGGCTTCTGCTGTGTCATTCGGATCATGAATTGTCATCAGCAAGACGCAAGTAAAACAAGTGTCAGTGATCCCTCGCAATGTAAATCACACTGCACATTGTTAGATGCGTATTTGGTTCCATCTTGGGTCCGAAACTGGATCCAAACGCGCATCTAAAAACTAATCGAGAATCGGATCCAACACACGGGTGAACAGCCAGCCGCTAAGCTGAGTGCACACTGCATTTGGCCATACGTCAAACGTGTAAGTTGTAATGTATACATTAAACGTATTCCAGACGTGGACTGTTATGAGCAGACATTTGACATCCTTTTTTTTTTTTTTTTTTAAACTCAATAACCGGCCACGGTCTTTTGGCGTCGCTGCAAACAACAGAGTTTGCGGGGGCCTGGCGCTGCAGCAGCGCTGGGAACGGGGATGTACTACAGAGCCCTGTTCTCGGCACGGCTCCTGCAAGCACTGGGGAGCGGGGGAAACCTCTGCTCCCTGGTGCTTTAACCCTTTGATTGCCACGGATCATCAGCGCAGTCAAAGGGCTTTCCCCTGCTCTGTCGGGTGATCGGGACACCCGGTTACCGACAGAGTCCGGGGAGCGGTTACACAGTCAGTCCTGGGGACCTAGAGTGGCCCCACGGCTGTCTGTGTAAGAAGCCAGTGATCAGGGCAGACTGTGAGCTGTCCTGATCACTGCCTGTTTCAGACTGACACAGATTACAATGTATTAGCATATATGAATATGCTAATACATTACCAAGTGTTTAAAAAAAAAAAAAATGAAGTAAGTTATCATCTTCATGGGATTTTTTTTTTTTTAAAAAAGTAAAAAATAAATAATAAAATAACATTTAATAAAAATGTGCGGACATTCCACCAAAACCTACACCTATTAGGTATCCACACGACTGTAATAACCTTTTGGGAAATTAATTTAACAGGTTAAGTTGAAAGTGAAGGGTTTGTAAAAAAAAAAATATAAAAAAAAAACAAAATTTGTAAAAAAAAATATAAAAAAATTCTGCAATTATTTTAAGTGAACTTAAACTATTCTCATAACGTACAACTCGTCTGAAATAAAACGAGGCCTCATCCAACTGCGTCATTGAAAAAATAAAGTTACAACTGTTAAAATGCAAGGAGGCGAAAACGAAAAAATTTTCTGGTCATTAACTACTTTTCAGGCCTGTGGCTTAAGGGGTTAAACTAGCTTTTCTATTGGTTGTCACCTGTTTTTCTATGCAATGTCATTGGGTAGGTTTTGTTTATATTTTTATGATGGATACGTTTGCAACATGGGCGCTACGATCCGTTTTTCATTGACATACATTGTAAAAAAAAAAAAAAAAAAATTATACCGTAACGTATAATTTTTTTTTTTTTTTCAATTTGAAAAAGCCAGCGCCCTGCGTCCTACGTCTGTTAAAATGAAACGCGTATTTAACAAAGTGTAAATCATTCACTTTGTCCATGGACCAGATTGAGGGCTTGTTTTTTTGCAGTCTCAAGTGTAGTGTTACCATTTTGGGACGCAGGAGGTAATTATTATTATTTTTTTTTTTTTATGGAGAAGTACCCAAATATAAATGCTATTATAGTGTTCTTATTTTTCTAGTTATAGAAAATCAGATGTTTACGGCGATAGCGATGCCAGTTATTTTTTGTGGGTGTCAGCTTTTGTGGAGCAGACTCGGCTAGTGAGTCCATTCCATGCACCTTTACTGACACCATGATGTACATTTATATCATATGCTAATAGGGGTTAACTATGTGATACTGAATAATGTGAAAGATAAAAATGTATATATTCCCATAAGCTCAGGGAAAAGAGTGAGGTCTCTGGTGCCACCTATTGGAAGTAATGTCCCTTCCGTCACATCCAATCCATTAAAGAGCATTGAAAGATGACTGGAGATTTTAAAGAGGTTTTCTCGCTACAAAGATCATTTTTGTATGTGAGGCAGTAAAAAAAAGCATTTTTGAAATTTGTTTTGCTTCCCTAAATTTTTTACTATGAGCTAATCTTTTTGTTTCACACCAAAAAACTGCGGTTGGGGTCGGGCCAACCCCCCCCCCCTTTGGGGTGAGTGGCTGACTGATATTTCACCTTTTTAAACACCCCCCTGTGTTTAAATTGGCTGTCCTGCACTCTGTTCTTACCCCCCTTCGAGCTGTGAAAAAAAGTGAAACTAGCTCCCCTCAGTTTTCTGTGAGGCCTGTGACTGTGTAATAAACTACCGTGCTCCTTCTGTCTCTCCCCCCGGATGGCTCTATGTGTAAGTCGGGCCCCCAATTATGAGTTCTGCTGCTAGATTACTTCCCCCTATAACACAGCTTAACCTCTGCTTGCCCCACCCATAAAAACACACCCTTTAACAGCCCATTTTCCCCTCTACCTCCTGTCTGATAAGAGGGGGATCAGAGTGCATTCCTCATATTTGTTTCATCATTTCAAGCTGTATTTATAACTGTTTACACCGCTGTGTTCGGTTACAAAGAGCTTGTGGAAGAGGTTTACAGCTCTCCGGGCATGAAAACGCCATTGAGGAGGTCGCAGAGCTTTTCACATCCCCTCCTTCCACTCCACACAGAATGTCACCGTCTTTAGGGGGGAAGACACACCTGTGGGGGAATGCACACCCTTGATTTTTAAGTTGTAAGGAAAACACCCCCCTTGAAATTTGAGAGAACCCCTTTAAGTCAAAACAGGAACTCCTTAATAGGGAAGATTCTCCTGACTGTAGACTGTTTCTGTACCGAGCGAAGACAAAAACAACACTAGTTATTCACTTGGCGTTTAATTTATAGACGCAAAGTAAAAAGTGTAGCTGGCTCCTCTCTCCTGAAGTCCAAAATTGCAAGGAAACCCGACTCATCCGTGTGAAGTCACCATTGTGACTTGTTTATTTGCAAAAAGTATCCAACATAAAAAATGTAGCAAAATGTTAGTACAACAGGTCGATGTTGACGCGTTTCAAGCAGTGTGCTCTTTTTTGGGTATTTTTCGTATGGCCGCAGTATTGTGTTTTGGGAGCTCTCGTTATCATGGTACCCCCGAGGGGGGGGGGGGGGAGAAATAGACAGGGTGTGGATCGGAGGCTTTTTTGCAAGTGGGAAAATCGTCTAAAATGGACCGACCCCCCAAAAATAAAAATAATTTGGCCCAGTTGTTTGATGCAAAGAGCAAGAGGTTTGGGGTTTCGGCCAGTGTTCCTGCTCCCTTACCTCACCTTTCACAGGGGAGTGAAATTTGATGCATGAGCAGGCAAAGCCCCCCCGGGGGAAAAAGTTTCCGTCCCAGGGCAAACAGATTCAGAACATTTTTCACCTGTTTTCAAAAAGAAAAGGTAACCCATTCATCTAAACTGATTTGGGTGAGGCTTTTCCTTATACCCTGACATTTTTAAAAGGGATGTTGCCCCTGTGGTCACCGCTTTCCCCCCCAAACCCAAGTTAGTGTAAGAGGCCGTTCTCTAGCCTGAAATAATGAATCTTTGGAGGTCATGTATGCAGGATTGATGGGGGCAATACTATTTCTCAAAAAAAAATTTCAGAGCCCCACAATGTCCCGCAGTGTTTTCCTTTTACAGATTTAGTAACCTAAAATTTTTCATTGAGAGGGGAAAGAAGGTTTTGGCTCCCATTTAAACCCCCGTTGAAAGTCTGGGATTAAACATTTTCTATCATAAAATGTGAAGAAGGTCCAAAAATTTTTTTTCATGTAGATGTAGAAAAAATCCTTTGGGTTTGCTTGTGTATTCCCTTTATCAGATTCAAGACATCTTGACAAAAATCTATCCCCGGCTCTTTCACATTCCCCAAAGTTGGGCGATGGATTGGGGTACAAATACAGCTTTTTTTCAAAATCTCCCCGGTTCAAAAGATCAAAACATTTTTACCCCTTTTCTTTTCAGTGTTGTTTTTCCCAAATAGCTTGATTATTGATCATAAGGGGATAAAAGCCTGATGGGACCATTTTACTACAGTAAAGTTATTACTTAAACATGCGCCGTGTATGAGGGAGTCGGAGGTTTGGGAAATTGAGGAGGCGGGGCTTCGGCTTGCCGACTCCACAGCCCTGCCCATAGACCTGCATTACTCGTGGCGCGTAATTGACATGTTATCTCCCCGCACGTACAATACGACCATATTGTACGAGCGGGGAGAGAAGGCGTAATCCATAGTTCTCTGAGAACAATGGATTACCGTAATTATGGGGCGCATGTCCCCGCGTATTAAGCGCCGCGCGTCGCGAAATGCGCCCCAAAATGAGCCATGTGAACATAGTCGAACACCATGACTACAAGCACACTGCTAGAAACGCGTCAACACCCGCTGTGCTACATTTTGCTACATTTTTTATGATGGTTACTTTATGTAAATAAACATGGATTGTAGTAGATGGAAACGGACTACCTCGGGGCTCTAGCGCCCCCCCGCTTGCCTCTGCAGGGGTAGAAGTTGGAATGGCTCAAAGTACGCCGGCGACAGAGGCCTAAAATGCTTTGGGATTGTGGGATGAAAATACTGTATGTTTTCTACTTGATTTGCACAGGCAGCCAACACAGCAGCATACAGTAGTCGGATGAGGTTGCGCACGTTTCCTTCACAGAATGGTCTCTACATGGAATTTGATTGGCTCTGCTGGTTTTAAAAGCTTCCTCGTGTCAACTTCTGTTGCAGATTTACCCCATTGACTTCAATGCAGGGCATAATTACGCCGTGGGGGCGGGGGGCCGACACCTCGCCGGCCCATAGACTATCATTACCAGTGGCAAGTATACGCCGCTGGTAATTCACATGTCAATTATCTCCCCGCCGAGTAGGTAGAGGAGACGTAATCCATAGTTTTCTATGAGAACTACGGCGCGTAATTACGGACTGAAATACGTCCCATTTTAAGCCGTGTGAACATAGCCTTATAGGGAATTTAAAAATTCAGTAATTTCTAAATCCCCCTGTATAACCTCTTATTGAGGCTTACCTCCAGCTCCACAGCAAAATCCACAGAGGTGGGAAAACTTTAGTCTTATACTCCCCAGCCCTCTACCATTCCCAGGCTGAGACTTCTGTGGTCTCCCACTACTTCCATGACGCGGAGCCTGGACACCAGACCACTGCAGCCGTCCTACCTGTCGGTTAGTCCTAGCTGGAGCCGGGTGAACAGAAAACGGGGAGGGCGATTCTTGAGGTGTTTCTTAATTGCTGTGTAAGGCTATGTTCACACGGCTTAAAATTGGACGTATTTCAGTCCGTGATTACGCGCCGTAGTGCTCGGTGAATCCGCCGCGGGGAGAGATAAGTGACATGTGAGTCACCAGTGGCGTATACGCGCCGCTAGTAATGATAGTCTATGGGCCGGCGAGGCGCCACGCAAATAAGCCGTGTGAACATAGCCTAAGAAGATCACCAAGAGCAGCCTGATCTGGTCCAGATTTCCTTACAGGTTCTTGGGTGCAGCTGTGGTGGAGTTGGCCAGAGCAGATCCGACCCTTGTGGACTTACGATAACAAGTGTTATTTCCAGGGGGGGAGAGAAATAGTGGGGAAAACAGATCATGAAAGATGAGGACTCGATCGTAGGTGTTGGTTGTGATGGATTCTCCATGAAGTGGTCCTAGATAAAGCTAAGCTGCTCAGGCCCGGTTCACATCTGCGTTCAACTTTACGTTGTATTGTTCTGGAATCGGAAACATGAAAAAGAACGGTTACTTAACCTGTTTCCCCGAAAATAAGACCTAGTGCATTGTTTTTTGATGCAATTCAGAGTTTGGCTGCTTCTGCTAATGTTTATGATGAAATCACTACAGTATATTAATACATGTGGATGTTTTGTTCAACAATAAATGTGAATTATTGTTCATAGGAAAATAAAACATCCCCTAATAATAAGTTTTAGCTCGTCTGTAGGAGCAAAAATTAATATAAGACACTGTCTTAATTTCGGGGTAACCGGGTATTGATGACATTTTTGTTTGGTGTTGTTTTTAGAGGTTTAATTCTTCCTGTAATATTTCCGTGTTTTTTTTTTATGGGGGGGGGGGGGAGAGTGGTGTTCTATGCTATCAGCTTCATGGAAAAAAGCTGAAGGCTGATGGAGAGGATTTCCGCTTGTGTTTTTTTTTTCTTTACATTTTGAAGAATGGGGAAGCAAACTGGTCTCTGTTTTAATAGCCGACAAACCGAACGGGTGGACTTTCTGCGCGTGCGTAGACAAATTTCAGGCCTAAAATTAGAAACTGCCCTGATTTAAAAGAGAATAGATGCAAACGGAAATATAAAAAAAATAAAAAAAAAGGAAGCTTGCACTTCTCTTTGCATCAGTTAATGTCTGATTTTGGATATACAGTGGGTACAGAAAGTATTCAGACTCCTTTATATTTTTCAGTTTGTTTCATTGCAGCCATTTGGTAAGATCCAAAAACGTAATTTTTTTGCTCATTAATGTGCACTCTGCCCCCCCCCCCCCCCAACATCTTGAAGGGAAAAAAACAGAAATGTAGATTTTTTTGCATATTTATTAAACAAGAAAAACTGAAATCTCACCTGGTTATAAGTATTCAGCCCATTTTCTTAGAATTGAGTAGAAGCACCTTGTGAGCTAGTGCAGCCATGAGTCTTCTTGGGAATGATGCAACAAGTTTTTCACCCCTGGATTTGGGATCCCCTGCCTTGTTCTTTTGCAGATCCTCTCCAGTTTCCTCAGTTTTGGATGGTGAAGTTGGTGGCCGCCATTTTCAAGTCTCTCCAGAGATGCTCAATTGGGTTTAGTCAGGGCTCTGGCTGGGCCGGTCAGGAATGGTCACAGAGTAGTTCTGAAGCCACTGCTTTGTATTTGAGCAGAGGTGCTTAGGGTCATTGTCTTGTTTTTTGAGAAGAGGAACCTTTGGCCCAGTCCTGAGGTCCAGGAGCATCTAAAGAGGTTTTCCATCCAGGATATCTCTGTCCTTGGCCACATTCATTTTCCTTCAATTGTGCAACCATCGTCCGTGCCCCCAAAGCATGATGCTTGCCACCACCATGTGTTCTCTTGCTGGTTGTAATGGGCAGGTGATGAGCAGGGCTGTTTTCTCCATCGCTTACACTTAACACCAAAAAGTCAATCTTCTTCTTATCGATAGCAGAGAATCTTATTTCCTAATAGTCAGGGATCCTTCATGTGTAAACTGTCCGGCGGCTTTCATGTGTCATGCACTGAGGTAGAGGCTCCGTCTGCGGCTTCCTATGTCTTGCACTGAGGAGAGGCTTCTGTCTGCGCGTTCAAATGTCTTTGCACTTGAGGAGAGGCTTCCGTCTACGGCTTTCATGTGTCTTGCACGAGAGAAGGCTTCTGTCTGCGGCTTTCCTGTGTCTAGCACTGAGGATAGGCTTCTGTCCTGCGGCTTTCATATTGTCTTGCATCTGAGGAAGGCTTCCGTCTGCGCTTCCCCTATGTCTTTGTGCACTGGGAAGAGGGCTTCCGTCCTGCGGCTTCCCGATGCTTGCACATGTAGGAAGGCTTCCGTCTGCGGCTTCATATGTCTGCACTGAGGAAGGCTCCCTCTGCGGCTTTCCATGTCTTTGCAACTGAGGTATGAGGCTTCTGTCCTGCGGGCTTTCCCTGTGTCTTAACACTGAGGAGTAGGCTTCCGTCTGCGCTTTCCTATGTCTTTCACTTGAGGAGAGGCTTCCGTGCTGCGTCTTTCCTATGTCTAGCACTGGAGAGGCATCCGTCTAGCAGCTTTTCCTATATCTTTCCACTGAGGAGCAGGCTTCCCCTCTGCGGCATTCATATGTCTTTCACTGAGGATAGGCTTCTGTCTGCGCTTTCATGTTCTTGCACTGAGGAGAAGCCTTCCGTCTTCGGCTTCTCCCTATGTCTTGCACTGAGGAGAGGCTTTCTTCTGCGGCTGTTCATATTTCTTTCAACTGAGGATAGGCTTCCGGTCTGCTGCATTCATATGTCCTGCACTGAGGATAGGCCTTCTGTCTGCTGCTTTCCTATGTCTTGCACTGATGAGAGGCGCCCGTCTTCTGCGGCTTTCCTATGTCTTGCACTGAGGAGAGCTTCCGTCTGGCGGCTATTCCTATTCTTGCACTGAGGAGAGGCTTCCCGATCTGCGGCTTTCATATGTCTTTGGCACTGATTGGGGGGGAGAGGCATCCAGTCTTGCGCTTTCCTATGACTTGCACTGAGGAGAGAGCTTCCGTCTGCGGCTTTCTTTGTCTTGCACTGAAGGAGAGGCGTCCGTCTCGGCCCGCAATCTGCCATAAAGCACCTGACTGGTAAATGAGGCCTGCAGATGATCGTTGACTTTGTGGAACTTTCTTCTCCCATCGTTCCCTACTTGCTTCTCAGGAGCTCATCCACAGTGATCTTGGGGTGTTCTTCTTTTACCTGCTCCTCACCAAGGCTCTTCCCCACGACTGCTTTGGTTTGGCTGGACGGCCAGTGTCAGGAAGAGGGTTAGTGGGTCGTCCACAAACGTCTTCCTTTTTAAGGATTAAGGAGGCCCTGTGCTCTTAGAACCCTTGAGGGCTGCAGAACTTTCTTGTGTGTAACCCCGGGCAGGTTCTTGCCTTGCCACAAGATTCTGTCACTGAGCTCCTTGCAGCTCCTTAATGCTCATGATTCTCATGTGCTTGACATGACTGTGAGCTGTGAGTCTTAAATAGACAGGTGTTGCCTTTCCTAATGAAGTCCATCAAGGAGTAGAACGTATCTCAAGAGATGATCGAGAAGGGAAAGGGACAGCATGTTTAGTTAAATATGTCTTGACACTAGCAAAGGGTCTGAATACTTATGACCCATAAGATAATTCAGTTTTCTTTTTTGATAATGTGCAAAAGTATTACTTTTCCCTTTTTTTTTCCTTTTAAAGATGGGGGAGGGGGGGGGGGCGGGAGTACACTAAGAGAAAAAAAAATGAATTTTTTGGTCTTCCCAAAATGGCTGCAATGAAAAAAAAAATTGTCGAATTTTACCACTGAATACCACGTAAAAAAAAAGGGGGCCCGGGGGGACCAAATACAAAGAATAGGGATGCTACCCCTGTGACAGACAAGCTGAGCAGACCAGAGAAAGTAGACACACAGGCCCCCGTTCACGGCTTATTGCCGGCAAAATTGGGGGACGGTTTTTCCCCCCCCGCATTTTGCGGGCGGGGCGGGGAGCCGGCAGCTCGAGGGCCCCCATAGGTGTCATTAGCTACGGCGCGTAACACTGTCATTTTTCCCCCCCCCGCGGGGATTCCCGAGCGGGGAGGAGCGACGGAACCCCTGTTCTCTATGAGAATTTGGGATTACCGTAAGACTCCGACGATTGGGGCCGACTCAGCGCGAATCCGGCGCGCAGTACGGCTCCAATCCGCGCCCAAATAAGCCGTGAAAACGAGGCCTTACACAGGGGCGCCTCCAAAAAAAATGCAGTATATACAGAAATAATGAAAACACCAGAGAATAGAAACAAAATGGCCAGAGCTGCTGAATATACATGAATATGAATGGTTGTCTTTTATAAAAAAAAAAAAACACACAAAGAAGGGGAAAGTAAAATCCCACAATAGGAAATATTCCAAAGTGATAACATACAGACAAGGTAATACGTGCAGTGGTGTAAACTGCTTCCAATAGTGCAGTAAATGATGAACTATAATAATAAAGAGAATTCCAGAAATAGACGAAAATACAGGGCGGCCCAAGAGGGGAAAAAAGTTAAAGGAGTAAAATGCACAGAGTAAGATAATACTTAACGCCTTAACACCGCCCCGCCGACTTTAGCCCGGGGCCGCAATATGGAGTTTGCGGCGCCGCAACTCGCGTATCGGGGGTGTACTACGTACACCCCGTCCCAGGCACTCCTGTGAGCACCAGGTAGGGGGGAAACCTCCAACCCGGTGCTTTAACCCTTTGAAATTGCAGCGGGTTTACCGCAGGCAATCAAAGGGTTCCCCTGCTCTGCGGGTGATCGGAAAAACCCGGTGACCCAAAAGAGCCCCGGGGGAACCCAGAGGTGTCTGTGATAAGCCGTGACCCAATCACTCCTGTGTCAATTGGGCACAGATTTTTAAGTATTAGCATATGAAAATGCTAATACATTGGGGGTGTAAAAAAAAGTGTAAATAAAATAAAGAATAAAATATTTAATAAATGATTGTGCATAAATTACATGCACAAAAAAACCTACACATTTGCTATCCACATGACTGTAATAACCTGTCGAATTAATTTTGCAAGTTATGTGTGAAATGTGAATGGTATAAAAAAAAAAAAAAAAAATACTGCAATTATTTATAAGTGAACTTAAACTATTTCCCCATAAAGTACAACTTGTCTCAAATAAAACGAGGCCTCATCGAAAAAATAAAAGTTACAACTGGAGGCAAAAACTAAAAAATGTTTTCTGGTCATTAACTACTTTTCAGGCGGTCCAGCTTAAGGGGTAATCCTAGACTTTGATGGCATTTTGGTAGGGTATGCCATCAAAGGGTGATAGGTGGAGGCCCCACCTCTGGCACCCGCACCTATCTTGGGAACGGGCTCCAGAAACTATTGGCACAGAATGGAGAGCCGGTCACGTGTGCACCTTCCTCTCCATTCTGTCCTATGTAAGTTTCCAGTACAGATGAGAGCTGTGTTCGCCTGTACTCCATACGCCCATAGAACAGAAGATAGAGTTGTGCGCAAATGGAACCAGCTATCTATTCTGTGCCGAAACTTTTGGGGGCTCGTTTCCCAGATTTGGGACCCATACTTTTCAGAATATGATAGTGTAGCTTATCGATCGGCCATCAAAGTCTATAGGTCATTTATCTGCCCTCGCCGTCACAAAGCAGAATCCCTTTTGGAGGCCGGCTCGTAGCTCGCTGTGAACGGGCCCTAGGGAATGGGGAAATTGAATGCTTGCGCGAATCATCCCCATTCTTGTTTATGGGAGTTACGGATGTAGCTAAGCGCACTTGCTTGGCAATTTCAGAACTGCCATAGAAAAGAACAGGCAGAACTGCGCATGCGCGATCATCGCCCCATTCTCTGAGGCCGCATCCTAGCAATCTACAAGCCAGCCTCAGGAAGGGATTATGTGTCGTGGGAAAGCTACTTTAAAAAGGGATACCCAAAAATCCTATATATATCCGCACAAAATACACCTTCCTTAGGGCGATGGGTTTATTTTTATGTAGATCTGTTCCATCCGGTTTTAATAAAGTCGAACACAGATGTTAGCCAGGATTTACCCGGATCATGATGAGCTCGTTTGTGTTTTTTTTGTTTGTTTTTTAAGAAATGCGCATGACTTGCAGGTCAGATTAAAGGTCCTGTGTTCCCACAAATCTTTTTACTCACATTCTTCAAATCTGACTAATCTTGAGTCAAAAGTCCCGTTGTCACAAAGCATGGATGATGAGACACCGGCCGGACCCTGACCAGTTTAGATACGTCCAAACTCCGAAAACACTGCTCACTGCCATCAAGACTTTTACCATAACTGAGTTATGGGCTTTAGAGGGAGAGGAGCAGAGTTCTGTGATATGTAGGGTTATATGATAGAGGAGAAGCTGAGCTCTGTGATATATAGGGTTGTATGATAGAGGAGAGCAGGGCTGTGGAGTCTGAGTCATCATAAAATGGACCGACTCCCAAAATATCTAATTAGTTGGTCCAGTTAGTTCGATGCAAAGAGCAAGAGGAATTGGGTCCGGCCAGTGCTACTGCTCTCATATCTTCAGCCTCATCACATGAGGAGTGTAATTGATGCCATGGAGCAGGCAAAGCGCTGCCCCAGGGGAAAAGATTCCGCTCCCAGGGCAAACAGAGTTCAGCAACATTTTTCACCTGTTTTCAAAGAAGTAGAAGAGTTCAACCATTCATAAAAACTGACTGTGGCTGAGGCAATTCCTTTATACCCCGACATTGTTAGAGATGTTGCCCCCGTGGTCACCGCTTTGCCCCCGAGTTAGTGTAGAGAGGCCGTTCTCTAGCCTGGAAATAATGAGATCAGATGTGAGGTCATGTATGCAGGATCTGATGGAGGCAATACTATTTCTCAGAACAAATTCAGAGACTCCACAAATGTTCCTGTAGTGTTTTGCATGTTTACAATTTTTTGGTGTTCTAAAGTCATATCCAATAAATATATTTTACACTGACGAGCAAAATGGTAACAATGTTTTGAACTTGTGACTTTCAGTCTCCATATCTCACCATCCACTACAGCTTTGTACATGAGGCTACTGTAATTTTATATGGTCATCTTGCCTATCTTATACATACATTTGACTTGTAAGTATTTAGCATCTGCTTAGTTACAGTTTTGCTCCTAAAAATCAAAGTGTTATAGGGGTTGTCTCACTACAAGGATGACTTTTTATGTTAAAGATCTTGCAAAAACAAGTCACACAATATATTTTCATTAACAGTGTCCTACCTATTCCTAGATATCCCCTCTTGTATGGGCTGCATCAGCTCCTCAGGTCACTATAGCTTCAGACCTGTTTGATCTCTCCTGATAGGCTGCCAGCACTGGTTGCTATAGCTACAGACCTTACTTATACTGCAGCCTAGTGGAAGCCAGTAAACGTGCTCCTGAATTCAAAATGAAACCAAGAAAACAGGAATGAGGTAAGATGAATCAATGTAGTGAGACAAGCCCTTTAATTTTTATTATTTTGTTAGTAGTTGGTAAATCCACCTTTGGCTTTCAGCTCTGCCTGAATCCTTCTGGGCTCTGGATCAGATTCAAGCATATCTTGACCAAAATCTGATCCAGGTCTCTTCTACACATTCCCAATGTTGGTGCAGACTGGACTTGGAGACAAATACAGCTTTTTCTTCACCTCTACCCACAAGTGTTCAAAAGATCAAAACATTGTTACCCTTTTGCTTGTCGGTGTCTGTTCTACCTAAAGAGCTTGATTATTGTATCATAACGTGATAAACAGCCTGATGTGACCATTTTACTACAGTAAAGTTATCACTTAAACATGCGCCATGTATTAGGGAGTCGGGGGTTTGGGAAATTGAGGAGTCGGGGCTTCAGCTTGCCGACTCCACAGCCCTGGAGGAGAGGAGCTGGGCTCTGTGATATATAGGGTTATATGATAGAGGGAGAGAAGCTGAGCTCTGTGATATATAGGGTTATATGATAAAGGAGAGAAGCTGAGCTCTGTGATACATAGGGTTATATAATAGAGGAGAGAAGCTGCGCTCTGTGATATATAGGGTTATATGATACAGGGAGAGAAACTAATCTCTGTGATATATAGGGTTAAATGATAGAGGAGAGAAGCTGAGGTCTGTAATATATAGGGTTATATGGTAGAGAAGAGAAGCTGAGCTCTGTGATACATAGGGTTAAATAATAGAGGAGAGAAGCTGAGCTCTATGATATATAGGGTTATATGATAGAGGGAGAGAAGCTGAGCTCTGTGATATATAGGGTTATATGATAAAGGAGAGAAGCTGAGCTCTGTGATATATAGGGTATATGATAGAGGAGAGAAGCTGAGCTCTGTAATATATAGGGTTATATGATAGAGGAGAGGAGCTGAGCTCTGTGATATATAGGGTTATATAATAGAGGAGAGAAGCTGAGCTCTGTGATATATAGGGTTATATGATAAAGGAGAGAAGCTGAGCTCTGTGATATATAGGGTTATATGATAAAGGAGAGAAGCTGAGCTCTGTGATATATAGGGGTATATGATAGAGGAGAATATGCTAATACATTACTAAGTGTAAAAAAATTGTACAGTAGTTATCCCTGCATGAGATTAAAAAAAAAAGTAAAAAACAGAACTGTGTAGAAAAAAATAAACTAAATAAATTTAATTAAAAAAGTTATTGTGGATACATTACACACACAAAAAAACCCCCTACACATATTAGATATGTACACGGCAGTAATAACCTTTAAAATTCATCTAATTGGTTATTTAGTGTGAATGGCATAAAAGAAAGATAATTTAAAAAAATTCTGCAGTAATTTACTTGTAAACTTAAATTATCCCCCCCCCCTCCAAAAAAATACAAATAAATAAATACAACTTAGCCAGCATAAGGCCTGGTTCACACGGCTTATTGCCGGCGTAATTGCGGGGACGGATTTCACCCCACAATTACGCCGGCTGCCGTGCAGCGGGGGGGGTCTGCAGCTCACCGGCCCCATAGACATCCATTATTCACGGCGCGTATCCCGCCGGGATAATGAACATGTCACTTTTTGCGTATTCGGCGAGCGGGGAGGAGAGACGGAATCCATAGTTCTCTGAGAGCTGTGGATTACCGTAATGACAAGGAGGCTATGTTCACACGGCTTAAATTTGGACGTATTTCGGTCCGTAATTATGCGCCGTAGTGCACAAATTACGGGCTGAAAACGTCCCAGTCATTACGGTAATCCACAGTTCTCATATAAAACTATGGATTACGTCTCCTCTCCCTGCTCGGCGAATCCGCCGCGGGGGGAGATAAGTGACATGTGAATTACCAGCGGCGTATACGCACCGCTAGCAATGAATGTCTATGGGCCGGCGAGGTGCCGGCCCCCAACCCGCCCCCGGCCACACGGCGCAATTGCGGGGCGTAATTACACCCCGCAAATACACTGTGTGAACCTAGCCGGACGGATTTCAGCCGTTCTGCAGCGCAATACGGCTGAAATCCGTGCCAGAAATAAGCCGTGTGAACGAGGCTTTAAACAAATCATCATACAACTGCGTTAATTAAAAGATATAAAAGTAATGACTGTTGAAACGCAAGGAGGTAAAAACTACAAAATTTAACCGGTCATTATGGACTTTTCAGGCCTGGCGCTTAAGAGGTTAGAGCAATTAGTATAGGTGCACACTGGCGAGGCAGCACAGTATCAGCAGCACTCTATAATTGCCCCAAAAAAATCAAAGGGAATGAATGCATTTTGAAAAAAAATCCTATCTGCCAGTTTAGGATACATGAAAATTTGAGGTTCTTAGTTTGCAATTTTGATCACAATTGTAATTGTCCATCTACCGCGACAAGGTGACTTCAGTGCAGATGAGACCTACTGTGACATTTTACCTCCCTTGGTGTCTGTTCAGACCTCCATCCTTTCAGGGAGTGAAGTTCCCAGCTCCACTCCGCTCTGACTAAAACCAGCTTGTGTGAATGGGCGGAGTGCACAACCAAAATGGAGGCTACCACTCCCCCATTCAAACAATCAAAAATTGGTCAGCGCATCCAAAACAATTTTTAGGAATTGTGTGTAGGTGTGCGCTGGCGTGGCAGCAAAGCAATGCAAACACAACATCAGCAGCACTAAACAAAGTCATGGGGGAATATAGGAATATTTTTCAAAATGCATTTCTGCTACTTTAGGATGCATGAAAGTTTGAGGGCAAATTTGGTTTTGATCAAAACTGTGTGGCAGGAATTCTCTCACCGCTGTGCTATGAGGGCTCATAGAAGGGAAGAAAGAACGAGTGATGGACTTAGGGTATCCTAAAAAAAAAAAAAAAAATTATATAAAAAAAAAATTGGGAGTAACACATTGCTTTTTAATATGTGAAAAGAAAAAAAAATTATGGTACTGTCCCTTTAAAGCAAAGTTGACTGGCGACGCTTATGATAGAGGTACCTGGTGGCATTTTCACAATAAGCAATGGGTCTCATCAAACCTGTCTAAGTGTCTAAGACTTTCTTTGTTGCCCATAGCAACCAGTCATGGCTCAGCTTTTATTTTGTCAGAGCAGTAAAGGAAATGAAGGCTGAGCTCTGGTTGCTATGGGCTCTGATTAGTCGCTATGATCTCTGGTTGCTATGGGCTCTGGTTGCTAGGAGCTCTGGTTGCTATGGGCTCTGATTGCTGGCTATGGGCTCTGATTGGTTGCTATGGCCTCTGGTTGCTATGGGCTCTGATTGGTGGCTATGGTCTCTGATTGGTGGCTATGGCCTCTGGTTGCTATGGGCTCTGATTGCTTGCTATGGGCTCTGATTGCTATGGGCTCTGATTGCTTGCTATGGGCTCTGATTGGTGGCTTTGGGCTGTGGTTGCTATGGGCAGCAAAAACAGTTTTACACTTAGACAGTTTTGACAAATGAAGCCCAATGTGTTTGGTTCCAGAAATGTAAATTTAATGGGATAAATGGATAAACCGATTTTCTTTTCTCATTTAGTTTTGAAATTCATGTTTTTGTGAAGTGTGTACTGGGAGCAAAAAGGTTAAAGGAGTTTATGGCACTTCTTCTGTTCATGGCCGGGTCTGTGCCAGTTGCATAGAGGCCGCACATGCGCTGCTCTTCCTGTTATACTCTGACTGTTGCGGATACGCAGCACGTTGGCTCGGTTGTGCTTGGAACTGCCATAGAAGTGAATGGAGACAGCGGCGCCTTCATGGCCCCGTCAACATTTCCTGCAGACAGACCAGGCCAGGAACCGAGGTAGCATCATGAATTACCCTTGGGCTAAGTTAACACGGCTTAAATTGGGACGTATTTCGCGCTGCACTGCACTCAGTACGGGGTGAGATACGTCCCAGCCATTACGTTATTACACAGTTCTCGTAGAGCACTATTGACTATGCCTCGCACAATACGCCACGGTGGGAGGTAAGTGACATGTCAATTACTAGCGGTAAATACGCGCCGATGTTAATGTCTATAGAGCCGCCGCCCCCCCATCCCGCGGTTGTCGGAGTGAGCTCCCGAAGTCCGGTGTAATTGCAGGGTGTAATTAGGCCTCGCAATTATGCCGTGTGAACATACCCTAAGAAGGAACTACACTGGGTATAGACACACTGGGCCTTATATATGAAAAACGTTTAGGTAAGACTCAGGGTCGTGGAGTCGGAGTCATCATAAAAGAGACCGACTCCGACTCCCAAAATATATAATAAGTTGGTCCAGTTAGTTCGATGCAAACAGCAAGAGGAATTAGGTCCGGCCGGTGCTCCTGCTCCCATATCTTCAGCCTCATCACATGAGGAGTGTAATTGATGTCATGGAGCAGGCAAAGCGCTGCCCCAGGGGAAAAGATTCCACTTCAATGGCAAACAGATTTCAGCAAAATGTTTCACCTGTTTTCAAAGAAGTAGATCAATTATTCATCAAAACTGACTGTGGCTGAGGCAATTCCTTTATACCCTGACATTGTTAGAGATGATGCCCCTGTGGTCACCGCCAAGTTAGTGTAGAGAGGCCGTTCTCTAGCCTGGAAATGAGATCAGATGTGAGGTCATGTATGCAGGATCTGATGCTCAGAACAAATTCAGAGACTCCACAAATGTCCCTGCAGTGTTTTGCATATTTAAAATTTTTTTGTGTTCTAAAGTCATATCCAATAAATATATTTTACACTGACAAGCAAAATGGTAACATTGTTTTGAACTTGTGACTTTCAGGCTCCATATCTCTCCATCCACTACAGCTTTGTATATGAGGCTACTGTAATTTTATATACAGTCATCTTGCCTATCTTATACATAAATTTGACTTGTAAGTATTTAGCATCTGCTTAGTTCTGCAGATTCTTTCCTGTAACTGCATTGTTACTGTTTTGCTCCTAAAAATCTAGGTGTTAATTTTTATTATTTTGTTAGTATTTGGGAAATCCACCTTTTGGTTTTCAGCTCTGCCTGAATCCTTCTGGACTCTGTATCAGATTCAAGCACATCTTGACCAAAATCTAATCCCAGGTCTCTTCTACACATTCCCAGTGTTGGTGCAGACTGGACTTGGATACAATACAAGCTTTTTGTATCAACTCTACCCACAAATGTTCAAAAGATCAAAACATTGTTACCCTTTTGCTTGTCAGTGTCTGTTCTACCTAAATAGCTTGATTATTGTATCATAAGGTGATAAACAGCCTGATGTTACCATTTTACTACAGTAAAGTTATCGCTTAAAGGGGTTTTGCCCCGATCTCATTTCATCCCTCCTGCATCCAGCTCTGTGTGCTCAGAAGTGGGCGTGTGTGATTTAAATAGTGGTAGATTGATCCAGCACATCCAAAGTGAAGTTAAAAGTCCATACTTTATTGGCAATCCATTAAAAAAGCATGTAGTAGCAGCACAAGGTAAGCTGATGCGTTTCGGGGAGACCACGCTACCCCTTACTCTGATTTGTTTGAATTGCAGATCATGTGACCCGGTAGATGACATCACCATGCCTTTCCTCTCTAGTCAAAGAAAGTTCTGTTTATGTGTAGAACTACCAGTAGCTACATTGTAGCTCAGAGGTAAAACTTTTGCCTCAGCATAAAGGTCCACGGTTCAAATCCCTGTAGGAACCAACCCTGTGGAATTTTTTTCTCTTTATCAATGCACAGACCTCATTGAGGTTTCTTTTTTATTTATTTGCACTCTCTGACTAATTACTGAGGAGCACAGAGGACGGGAGTAGAATGACAGCACCCGGGATTTGAACACTCAGTAGCTGCCTGAGAGGAGTCGTGATGTCTGAGCATGTGTGACCAGGACTGAGAAGCTCTCAGCCCTGGTCGTATCCCCTGGAGACGAGCTGTAAACAATGGATCACTAAGGGAGCAGCTAAAACGAAAATGGTGCAGAATTTTTAATAATAATGAATGGTGAAAATGTTTATTATTTAATTTACAAACTTCCCACATCAATTTTACTTCGTGGCAAAACCCCATTAAACATGCGCCATGTATGAGGGAGTCGGAGTCGGGGCTTTGGCTTGACAGTCTTCCCTAGACAGTTTTCATACATAAGGCCCACAGTGCCGATTTATAATTAGTATTTTGATGTTTATACCCTTCTCTTTCAGGAAGGAGCGTGAGGTCAGCGAGCAGGTGCACGGAGCTGCGGTGTCCAGTTTACTGTGAAGTGCATGGAGATCCTCTCTCGGGGAAAACCACAGAGCGGGGCGGAGGAGCGGCGGCACGCTCTGCCAGAGCGGAGGAGTTGATCTGCATGCTGTGCCAAAGTAGCCACACTGCAGACCGAGGACTATACTGTAAATACAGAATCCGTGATGGGGGCAGCACATACCTTGTACAATTGAGAAGATTTTAATACATTTTTACTGACTTGTATTTTTGTTTGTTCCCCCTATTCGCCTTTATTCCTTTGTAGGTGTTACTGGGTGTGGGAGAGGGAGGCCTGAGATTGCAGACAACATGGTGACCACTAGTTTTTTTTTGTTACTTTTTACTACATATGTATAGCATAACCATGTGCTAGTTAGACCGAGTTAGCTGCTTTTGTTTTGTTTTTTTGTTTTATTATATTTTTTCCCCTTGATGTAAGAAGCTTGTTAGCTTTGAGTGACCAAACCTCTTTCCCCCCCCCCCCACCCTTTCTTAACCGCATCAATCGATCTCTTGTGTGATTTGTGTTTGCCGCTCCCCTTGCTTTTTCAATCTCCTCATTATACCGTACAATCTATACTTATACATCACACATGTAGAGCAAATATGACTCAAAGGTTTTTATTTTTAAATTTATTTTTTTTTTCCGGTAAGAAACTATATTTTCGTGTTCTCCTTTTGTATTTTATTGCTGTCTGTTGGGTTGCCAAGTGTAATTGTTTCACAGGGAAACAATTTTTTTTTGTTGTCTAAAATGGCTCTGTAAATCGGCGTGGCAAAAAAATTAGACTTGCACCTGCCAATAAACGGTGTCTTACATGTATGTATGTTCAGCTTTCTACTTTCTTAAAGTTTGATTATCTGAAGAGTTGCACAACTTGTAGGTTCATGGTTGGTATTGTATTTTTCTTTAAGGGGTTTTGCCACGATCTCATTTCATACCTCCTGCATCCAGCTCTTCAGCTCTGTGTACTTAGAAGGGGGCGTGTGTGATTTGTTTGAATTGCATATCATGTGACTCGGTAGATGACATCACCATGCCCTTCCTCTCTGTAGTGAAAAAAAGGTCTGTTTATGTAGAGCATTGTGAGTAGCTGAGAGGTAAAGTTTTTGCCTTCAGGCACAGGGTTCCTAGGTTCAAATTCCTGTAGGAACCAAACCTGTGTTTTTTATCTCTTTCGCACAGACCTGATTGAGGTTTCTTTTTTATTTATTTGCACTGTATGACTAATTACTCAGGCGTACAGAGGACGTGAGTAGAGTGACAGCACCTGGGGTTTGAACACTCAGTAGCTGCCTGATTGGAGAGGTGATATCTGACATGTGCGACCAGGACTGAGGAGCTCTCAGCCTTGGTCGTATCCCCTGGAGACGAGCTGTAAACAATGGATCACTAAAGGAGCAGCTAAATCAAAAACAGTACAGAATTTGTAATAATAATAAATGGTGAAAATGTTTATTATTTCATTTGCAAGCTTCACACGTCAATTTTACTTCATGGCAAAACCCCTTTAAGCACATTTTTATTTTACAAAATTGTAATTAGTCTTAGATTTCATGATTTTTATTTCGTTATAAGCAAGGTAAAAAAAAACAGAAAATTTGTGCATTTTTCATAATTTTCTTCACTACATTAAGGGGCGTGTTCTCACTTTGCAGACATATCGCAGGCACCACGCAACCATACCATAACCGCAAGTGGGGGCTAATAGCCACACAATTTTGCCATTGATACTACCAACATTGTGCAGCTACTGGCCACTGCATGCTGGCTTGGTTTCTCGCACAGACTTTCAACACAACCCAAGAACATTCCTCATGATGTCTTTAAAGGGAACCTGTCTGGAAGTTTATGCACCCCTTGAGAGCAGGCTGTGATATATAGGGTTATATGATAGAGAGAGAAGCTGAGCTCTGTGATATATAGGGTTATATGATAGAGGAAGCTGAGCTCTAGATATATTAGGGTTATATGATAGAGGGAGAGGAGCTGAGCTCTGTGATATAATAGGGTTATATGAAAAGAGAAGCTGAGCTCTGTGATTTTTTAGGGTTATATATGATAAAGGCGGGAAGCCGTGTATATAGGGGTTTATAGGATAAATGGGGATTTTCTTTAAAAAATTATATTTTATTGGATTGGGGAAAGGGGGGAAGAAGCTTGACTTCTGTATTTAATGGTTATATGTGAATAAAGGGGAGAAAAGTTTGAGCTCTTTTAAAAAATTAATATTTTATATCCGGACATCTTTTCACTGACCTAACTATTTCTAAAAGGCTCCTACATGGCTGCTAAGAGTTTATTAGTCTGGTTCTCCTAGTTGACCACTTTCTGAGCCTCATTTAAACCCACGGTGCTCAGTGTGTCAGGCTTAAAGATCCAGTACATCTCCTTGTTAATTAATGCTTGAAGTCTATCTGCTATATTATCTGGAACAAAATCTATAGGCTGTACTTGCAAACTATAGTCCCCACTCAGATGTTCTTCCTATAGATGCCTAGGGTGATTGTAGATTTCTTTTTTTTTTTTTTTTTTTTAATGTTGAACCTATGGTTATTCATACGCTGGGAGAGCTTTATAGAAGTCCTCCCAACGTATTGTTTATTGCAACTACATGTAATTAAATATACATAATTTGAGTTACAAGACAAATTATATTTGATCTTAAATTTTTCATTGGTAGATGCAGAGATAAACTCATGACCTTCTCGCAACATTCCACAACACTTACATGTAGGGAATTTGCAAACTGTAACTCCCCCTTGATGTCCTTTTTCTACAATGGTTATCTCTTTTTTTTTTTTTTTTTTCTTTCCGTTTGTATTTATATCTTTCTGTTTATCACTTTTCTCCCGTGAGGGAGCAACTATATTTCTTAGAGTGCTAGCTCTCCTATATGTGATTC
Organism: Phyllomedusa bahiana; assembly: GCA_025379985.1. Lineage (NCBI taxonomy): Eukaryota > Metazoa > Chordata > Amphibia > Anura > Hylidae > Phyllomedusa > Phyllomedusa bahiana. The sequence goes on from JAODAL010033474.1 coordinate 44,656, forward strand.
TAGGTTTTGTTGTTATTTCAGTTTTCAAAATGGGATCAGAACGCAAAATTCCCCAATGTTTATTTAGAATTTTATAAAGCTCTTTGTGTTGGGATGAGTAAGAAGTAATGAAATTATGTTTGAAATTATCCACATCTCCCTCTGATTTGATAGAGCAAACATATATTCTTTTTGTGTCTTTTTCGAAGTTCTATCCTTTGCCTCATCCACAAGGGTTTAAGGGTAGCCTTTATCTTTAAATCTTTCAACTAGAAACTGTGTTTGTTCATCGTATATTTTATCCGAAGTACAGTTTTTCCGGATTTGACGGAATTGCCCAAAAAAACACATTCCTAGTCCATTTCTTATAATGATTACTTGTGAAATGAACAAAGTTGTTCGAATCCACCGGTTTAAAATGCGTCTTAGTACAAATTTTGCCATTTTTGTGATGCAGATTCAGATCTAAAAACTGTATATTTTTTTTTTTTTTCATTTATTTTAGATGTAAATGTGATGCCTGCTGAATTAGTATTAAGTTCTCTCAAAAAACTGTCAGGCTCTTCTAGAGTCCCATTCCATATAAAAACCAAATAATCTATAAACCTTTTGTAGTATAACATTTTTGATCTATAGATGTTATAATCGGAGAGGATATACAATTCCTCAAAGTTACCCATAAACAGGTTGGCCAGCGATGGAGCTACTCATGTCCCCATCGCTGTACCAACCTGCTGATGGTAGTGGGATCCATTATACTCAAAAAAAATTATTTTGAGACTATATATTGAGCGACATTATTTTGTATTGCTATACTCCTGATGAGGCACGCGAGGATGCGCGTGAAACGCGTAGAGGCCCGATTTTAATGTTGTATTTTAGAAATAAAT